>JAVKPL010011640.1:0-52531 GCA_032173675.1 Gastrolobium villosum | reverse complement strand
AGCTAACACCCAAAGCCAAGAGTCCACAGCTCAAAATCCAAACACCGCAGAATCACAATCTGTTATGGACCAATACTATATCAATAATCATGCATCTCAAGCATACAACTTAAAGACAACGCCTTTCCTTTACGTTTTACGTCTTAAGGCTCCATGCAAAGCCATAAGCCCTTAATCACTTGATTGTGACTTAGTTCATTAATTACAGAAGTCCGACTTCCTTAATCTATGGTCCACAAACCCCCAATAGCTTACTGTATGCACAGTAAAGCTACTGTTTTTCGAAATTCCAGAATATCCGGATATCTCCTCGTGGCACTATATCCGGATATCCAATATCCAGATATCTCACTATCCATATCCGGATATCAAATATCCGGATATCCAATCAGATCCCATATCATCCAATATCCGGATATCATATCCGGATATCATATCCAATCACGACCTCAAAATATCAGGATATTCAATATCCGATATCTCACTCGAAATATCCGGATATATTTCATATTTCGACAGAATGCAGTTTATGCATTTCGTGAAGATATCCTTCCAAGGTTCCATTTTTAACACTTCAACACGTTAAAGCATGCATTTTTATACCCTCTTAGGTTAACATATCAGTTGGTTACTTACTTAACCCATTTACATGCAAAGATGACACCTTTAAGCCAAAAACACATGATCAAGGTTGGTACAACTCACCAAAGGCTCAAAACAGAAAGTGGAGGTGCTCTTGGAGCTCACCACCAACTCCAAGGTTCTGACTTGTACAGCAAACGAAAATGCACAACAAGGTGGGTGATCTTTCTACACAAAGGTTGACACTTTGAAGCTCACAAGCCAAGAAGAAGGCCCCAACACAACTCAAACCACCAACTCAGCCCCTTTAGCAACCCCTCACAGCCCCAACACTCAGAAGCAAGGCCACCACACACCCTCAAGCTCACTGTTTGGAGATCAGAAGAAATGGTAAAAGAGACATGGCCTCAAAATATGGAAAGTGTGGCTGGAAACACTGAGCAGCCACCAACGGAAATAACAGCCACCTAGGGTTTTGTGCCTTAAATGGCCTATTTATAGCCAAAACATTCATGCACTTATAATAATTTTCCGGGATACTTTTTCGGTACGCATTTATACCGACTAGCAGAACCGGTATCTGCACTTTTCTTCCGAAAAGCGACTTTCAGCATTCTTACCCACTAATTATAATTATTAAAGCCTCATAATAATTATTAGGGTCAATTATGGAATTATTTCCTAATTATCACAATTAATTCATTAATTATCTTAATTAGCGGTGCGGGTTCTTACATTCACCCCACCTTTTTAAGGATTTTGTCCTCAAAATCAGAATATACCTGTCTCGAAACTCTGGATACTGACGGAGAAGCTCGTCCTCTCGCTCCCAGGTACACTCCTCAGGAGTTCTTCCTGACCATTGCACTTTGACCATCGGAATGATCTTGCTCCTCAACTGCTTCTCGCCACGATCGAGAATCTTGAGTGGTCCGACAGGAGTCTTTAAGTTCTCCCGAACCTCCACATCATCCGGTTGCACCACGTGCGAAGGATCCGCCACGTACTTCCGAAGCTGAGACACGTGAAACACGTCGTGGATGTTGGCTAAGTTCGGAGGCAAGGCAAGTCGATAGGCAACAGGTCCTACTCTACCAAGGATCTGGTATGGCCCAATAAATCGCGGGCTCAACTTCCTCACTCCGAGTGCTCGTCCAACACCGGTGACAGGTGAAAGCCTCACAAACACGTGCTCACCCTCACTGAACTCCAGTGGACGATGCTTGACATCGTAGTAACTCTTCTGGCGATTCTGCGCCTGCTTCAGCTTCTCTCTGATCATCTGGATCTGCTGGGTAGTATCTTGAACAAAGTCCAAGCCAAACAACTCTTTATCCCCAACCTCAGACCAGCAGGTAGGTGTACGACACCTCCTACCGTACAACGCCTCAAAGGGTGCCATGCCCAGGCTAGCATGGAAACTGTTGTTATACGAAAACTCCACCAAAGGAAGGTACCTATCCCATGCCGAGCCCTGCTCCAACGTGCAAGCCCGCAACATGTCCTCCAAGGTCTGGATAGTCCGCTCAGTCTGTCCATCAGTCTGAGGGTGATAGGCTGTACTCAGTCTCAACTGCGTACCAAAAGCTCCCTGCAGCGCCTCCCAGAACCGAGATGTGAACTTCGGGTCCCTATCACTGATGATACTCTCGGGCACCCCGTGAAGCCTCACGATCTCGCGAACGTACAGTCTGGCCAACTGCTCTGTAGTGAAGCTCACCTTCACTGGAAGAAAATGGGCAGACTTCGTCAGTCTGTCCACAATGACCCATATCGAGTCACAGCCAACCTGAGTCTTCGGCAAACCCACAACGAAGTCCATGGAAATGCTCTCCCATTTCCACTCTGGAATCTCAAGAGGTTGAAGTTTACCAGACGGCTTCTGGTGCTCGATCTTCACTTTCTGACAAATCAAACACTTGGACACGAAAACAGCAACATCTTTCTTCATGCCCGGCCACCAGAAGTTCTTCTTCAGATCTTGATACATCTTTGTAGCACCAGGATGGATAGAAAACTGGCCCTTATGGCCTTCTGCCATAACCTCATCAGTCAACGGACCTCGAGGAACCACAATCCTCTGCTGAAACATCAGGAGTCCATCCTCATTCCAAGACACACCGTCTTGGTTCTTCACGTAATCCAGGCACTCTCTCTGAACTTGCGCCTCTTTGATCTTTTCCAACAGCTCGTTCACAACGTTTGCTGCCTCCATCTCGAAAAGTGCACTCTCGCACGGAGTGGTCACAGCCAAATTCCGGAACTTCGCAACCACATCAAAGTTACAAAGTAACGTACTAGGCAAACTCCCGGATTTCCGGCTCAAAGCGTCGGCTACCACATTGGCCTTACCAGGATGGTACTTCAGCTCAAAGTCGTAATCCTTCAGGAACTCCATCCATCTTCTCTGCCTCATGTTCAACTCCTTCTGGTCAAACAGATACTTCAAGCTCTTGTGGTCACTGAACACCACAAACTTCAAACCGAACAGGTAATGCCTCCAAATCTTGAAAGCAAAAACAATCGCAGCTAGCTCCAAATCATGAGTCGGGTAGTTTTCCTCATGCGGTTTCAACTGCCTCGAAGCAAAAGCAACTGCTCTACCGGACTGCATCAACACACAGCCCAGCCCCTTACCAGAAGCATCACAGTAAAGCTCAAACTGCTCCTCAGGATTAGGAAGGACCAACACTGGAGAAGTAGTCAATCTCTCCTTCAACTCCTGAAAGCACTCCTCACACTCGTGAGTCCACACAAATGGAGTCTCCTTCCGAGTAAGACGAGTCAAAGGGAGAACCATCGTAGAGAAACCCTTGATGAACCTCCGGTAATAACCTGCCAAACCCAGGAAACTCCTCACTTCCGTAACTGTCTTGGGCCTCTCCCAATCCAGTACGGCCTCGATCTTGTTGGGATCCACTGCAACTCCATCAGCTGAAATCACATGCCCCAGAAACTTGACTGATTTGAGCCAAAACTCACACTTAGAAGGCTTAGCATAAAGCTTTTTCTCCTTCAAAACTTGCAGAACAATCCTCAAATGCTTCGCATGCTCCTCCTCAGTCTTGGAGTAAATCAGAATGTCGTCAATGAAGACTATCACAAACTGATCCAGAAACGGCTGGAAAATCCTGTTCATGTAATCCATGAACACTGCCGGCGCATTTGTGAGTCCAAAAGGAATCACTAAATACTCAAAGTGACCGTATCTCGAACGAAACGCGGTCTTCGGGACATCCTCCGGCTTCACCCGAATCTGATGGTATCCGGACCGGAGATCAATCTTGGAATAAACACAAGCGCCCCTGAGCTGATCCAACAGATCATCAATCCGAGGAAGGGGATACTTGTTCTTGATCGTCACCTTGTTCAACTGCCGGTAATCGGTGCACAATCGCATTGTCCCGTCCTTCTTCTTCACAAAGATGACCGGTGCTCCCCAAGGAGACACACTCGGCCGGATGAAATCTTTCGCTGAAAGATCCTCAATATGCTTCTTCAGCTCAGCCAACTCCGGTGGCGACATCCGATAAGGAGCTAAAGAAATCGGCCCCACACCAGGCAACAAATCAATGGAGAACTCTATCTCCCGCTGTGGCGGAAACTCAGGAATCTCCTCAGGAAACACCTCCAGGAATTCCCCCACCACAGGAATGCTAGTGATATCCTCCTGTGTCCCACTCACCAAACCTCCCAACATGACATATCCGTATGCCCCTGCTCTCAAGGCCCTCCTAGCCTGCAGCACTGAAATAAATGGCGAGGAACTAGCTGTGGAATCACACGGAGACATCACCACGCGCTTTGCACAGCAATCGATCAGTGCACAGTTTCTAGACAACCAATCCATGCCCAGAATAATTTCCAAGTTGGCCATCGGCAACCCAATCAGATCTACCGAGAACTCACGGCCATTCCACTGAAACGCTACATCGCGGTGAACAGTGGTAGAATCACAAATTTCTCCGGTGGCGGTAGTCACCCGCAGCGGTGGAGAAAGCACAGACATGGGCAGCTCAAGCCCCAAAGCAATCGGGGTTGCCACAAACGAATGCGTAGCCCCGGAATCAAACAATACATCAACAGAAGAATCACCAATAGACACAGTACCTCTAACAAGGTTCGGAGCGCGGTCCGACTGCTGCCTATCCAAGGTGTACACTCGCCCCGAAGCAGGTGGCAGTGTAGGTGCAGAAGTAGTAGCCATCGGAACCATCTGCAAAGGAACTGCCCGAACAGCTGCAGCTCTCGCCGTCGACGACGGACAGTCTCTGGAGAAGTGGCCCTCCTTGCCACACTGGAAACAGATCAGCTGACCAGAAACACAACGACCAACATGCTCCTTCCCGCACCCCGCACACCTCGGAGTGGAAGGAGGCCTGACTGAACTCCCCTGCTGTGAAGCGGCTCTCTTGAACTGACCAGGCGCCTGCCTAGTCGCCAACTGCTTGCCCTTGCCCTTTCCAGCAAACTTCCTGTCCTTCCAGGATGTAGGAGCAGGAGTAGAAACAACAGTCCCCTTGGTCTCATCGACCTTGGCCCTCTTGGCCTTGCTTGCCACGCAAACATCCTCAATGTCCTTACACTGCTGAACCAGTGTACCAAAATCCCTCGAAGCAGCTCCAGCAATGTGCTCGGCAATCACCTCACTAAGTCCTCTGCGGAACTTAGCAGCCAGAAACGTCGGAGTAGGAGGAACCATCCGGAAGTGTGCAAACTTCACCAGCTCATTGAACTTGGCCAAGTACTCATCTACAGTCATCGAGCCCTGAACCAAACGATCAAATCCCCCCTGTTTCCTCTCCTGAGCATCGTAGGGAAAGTATCTGCCCAAGAAGCACTCCTCAAAGAATGGCCATGTCATAACACGACCCTGCATCCTGAAAGCTCGAGAGGTGTTCGTCCACCACTCATGGGCATCGCCCTCCAGCATATAAGTCGCGAACATCAGCTTCTGGGGGTCAGTACACTGCATGACCTGAAATATCTTGTCCATCGATTGCAGCCATCTCGCCGCAGCAATAGGATCTAAAGACCCCTCAAACACAGGTGGCTTATGCTTCCTGAAAGCATTCAGCCGACGATCAATAGCATCACGATCCTCAGCAGGCTCTGCCAAGGTCTCCACTGACTCAGCAACATGAGCAGCACTGCCAATCTGGCTATGGCTCCCCTCCAGATCACTAGGTGGAGGCGGCGGTGGCAAAGGCGGTGGAGCCTGGCCGACAGCAGGACCAGCCCTCAACTCCTCCAACATGACTCTCATCATTGTCATGTTCGCCATCCTGTTCGCCTCGAGGACTTCTTCAGTGGTCCTCCGGTTCGCTTCACGAACCTCAGCTGCGGCTATCCGGTTCGCCTCGCGAACAGCTTCCATCATTGCCGCGTTGGCCTGTCTAATGGCCTCCTGATCGGCTACTCTGGCCGCCTGCATCTCAGCCAATGCAGTCAGGACAGGATCGGGTTGATCCTCCAACGTGTCTCGTGTTCTCCCGGATCTTACCATGACTCTGCACAAGTTACACAATTTATGAGTTGATCAGGCCCACGCAGTGTGGTCACATATGCATTATCATAATAACATTCGACGGAGTAAACACATAAGACAGACACAACCAAACAACCTAGCAATTGCAATACATACAGGCTTTTCCCTCGAACCATTGCTCTGATACCATAAATGTAACACCCCGTATATATCCGGTAATGTTATCATACTATCGTATTAAGCTGCGCTTAATTAAAAATGCGGAATATCTTTTTCTTTTCAATTATGATGCCATTATCATTACCAACTTGTTTATTAACAGTTAATAAAAACATTGCCTGTATGTAATTGCAATAAAACAACTAACTGAAATACCTCATTAAATAAATATCATAAGCATAAGTCTCTAGTCACGGAACTACAACACGTAGACCGGACCAACTAACAGTTTATACAACTCAGCTCAAAGTGCTAACATAAAGTGACATGGACAAACCCCATGCTCACACAAATAAGGCAACAAGCCCAACATCAGTCTCAACATCAAAAGCATAATAATAAAGGTGCAGAAAACATAAACAGCATCCAATCCAGTCATGCTATCAACAAGCAGTCATAACAATAATCATCAGTCATGCTCTGGCCTCTTGCCACCAGAGACATCAGCCCCCATACTACCTGAACCTGAAATAAGCATTCCCCAAACGTGGGGTGAGATCTCTAAACAAGAAATCTCAGTAAGACAAGGGGTCCTCAAGGATCTTCCACCCCAAGCTCACTTACATGTGCAATATAAGTTTAAAAGCAGTTCATCATCATCAGTTCTAAAACAATGCAATGCAGCAGATAATCATGTCATGTGTGTCAATACTATTCTACTGGCCAGAGAAATGCAGGAATACGTCTATCTCCTACATATAGTGCAAGACGCCACTTGCATCCACCCCGGATCACCGTATTGTATGACGCCACATACTCAGGCTTACCGTCAAGATGGAACAACACATGCATATTAAAAGCCATTACATGTAAAGTTCAATCAACATTTCATATTTTCAAAAGCATGTAACACAGCATGCATATACCATATCCCCATGGAACATGGTGGAACCACAACATGGCTAAACCGAGGACACGAAAGCTTACCTTGCAAGCTAACACCCAAAGCCAAGAGTCCACAGCTCAAAGTCCAAACACCGCAGAATCACAATCTGTTATGGACCAATACTATATCAATAATCATGCATCTCAAGCATACAACTTAAAGACAACGCCTTTCCTTTACGTTTTACGTCTTAAGGCTCCATACAAGCCATAAGCCCTTAATCGCTTGATTCTGACTTAGTTCATTAATTACAGAAGCCCAACTTCCTTAATCTAGGGTCCACAAACCCCCAATTGCTTACTATATGCACAGTAAAGCTACTGTTCTTCGAAATCCCAAAATATCCGGATATCTCATTGGAAATATCAGGATATCCCGTATCAGGATATCGCACTCAGGATATCATATCATATCTCACTCGGGATATCCCATATCAGGATATCGCACTCGAAATATCAGGATATCCCATATCCGGATATCTCACTCAAAATATCAGGATATCCAATATCCGGATATCTCACTCGAAATATCAGGATATCCAATATCCGGATATCTCCCTCAAATATCAGGATATCCAATATCCGGATATCTCCCTCAAATATCAGGATATCCAATATCCGGATATCTCACTCAAAATATCAGGATATCCAATATCCGGATATCTCACTCGAAATATCAGGATATCCAATATCCGGATATCGCACTCAAGATATCAGGATATCCAATATCCGGATATCTCACTCGAAATATCAGGATATCCAATATCCGGATATCTCACTTGAAATATCCGTATATTTCGCGACAGAATGCAGTTTCTGCATTTCGCGAAGATATCCTTCCAAGGTTCCATTTTTAACACTTCAACACGTTAAAGCATGCATTTTTATACCCTCTTAGGTTAACATATCAGTTGGTTACTTACTTAACCCATTTACATGCAAAGATGACACCTTTAACCCATTAAAACACATGATCAAGGTTGGTACAACTCACCAAAGGCTTGAAACAGAAAGTGGAGGTGCTCTTGGAGCTCACAACCAACTCCAAGGTTCAGACTTCACACACAGGGTGCACGAAAATGCACAACAAGGTGGGTCCTTTCTACACAAAGGTTGACACTTTGAAGCTCACAAGCCAAGAAGAAGGCCCCAACACTACAAACCACCAACTCAGCCCCTTTAGCAACCCCAACACAGCCCCAACACTCAGAAGCAAGGCCACCAACACCCTCCCAATGCTCACTCTCACTCACCACAAGTGTTTAGGAGAAGAAATGGTAAAAGAAATGGCCTCAAAGCTCAAAACTTGGAAAAGAAGCCATGAAATAGTGTTTAAGAAAACTGAGCAGCCACCCTCTACGTAGAGAATAACAGCCACCTAGGGTTTTGTGCCTTAAATGGCCTATTTATAGCCAAAACATTAAAACACACAGTATTAGCTTTAATTGCTACACTTAGCATTTTAATCCCAAACTTTGGAATCTTAACCTACTCATTTTTCTAAGAATTAAAATATTTTTATATTATTTTTCTGAGCACCTTTCCGGTACGCGTTTTCCCATAGCCAGTATCAGTTCTGGCATCAGATCTCATTATTTTGACTTGAAACTCGTTTTACAAGACCTACATATTATTCTAGTAATTATCATGCACTTATTATAATTTTCCGGGATACTTTTCGGTACGCATTTATACCGACTAGCAAAACCAGTATCTGCACTTTTCTCCCGAAAAGCGACTTTCAGCATTCTTACCCACTAATTATAATTATTAAAGCCTCATAATAATTATTAGGGTCAATTATGGAATTATTTCCTAATTATCACAATTAATTCATTAATTATCTTAATTAGCGGTGCATTGGCCTTGCCAGGATGGTACCTCAACTCAAAGTCGTGGTCCTTCAAGAACTCCATCCATCTTCGCTGTCTCATGTTCAACTCCTTCTGATCAAACAGATACCTCAGGCTCTTGTGATCACTGAATACAGCAAACTTCATGCCAAACAAGTAATGCCTCCAAATCTTGAAAGCAAAAACAATGGCTGCCAACTCCAAGTCGTGAGTCGGGTAGTTCTCCTCATGAGGTTTCAACTGTCTTGAAGCATAGGCAACAGCTTTCCCTTTCTGCATCAACACACAGCCTAGCCCCTTTCCAGAGGCATCGCAGTATAACTCAAACTGTTCCGCAGGATCAGGAAGGACTAACACAGGAGCAGTAGTCAGTCTCTCCTTCAACTCCTGGAAGCACTCCTCACACTCATGTGTCATCGAAGGATCTTCCACCCCAAGCTCACTTACATGAGTAATATAAGTTCAAAAAACAGTATTTACAATATAAGTTCCAAAACTATGCGATGCAGCAGATAATCATGCCATGTGTGTTTATCAAATCTACTGGCCAGAGAAATGCAGGAATACGTCTAAACCCACATGAGTACAAGGAACACCGCTTGCACCTCACCCACAGCCTCACCATCTTGTATGTACTACATACTCAGGCTTACCGTATAGGTGGACACCACATGCATATCATAAAAGCACATTGCATATAATAGCTCAACAGCATTTCCAAAACATCAAAGCATGTAACACAGCATGCATAAACCACATCCCCATGGGACATGGTGGAACCACAAAATGGCTAAACCGAGGACACGAAAGCTTACCTTGCAAGCTAGCTATCCAAGCCAAGAGTCCAACCACTCTTACGTCCAAACACAGCAGTATCACAATCTGATACGGACCAATAATACATCAATATTTATGCAACACAAGCATACAACTTAAAGACTACGCCTTTCCTTTACGTTTTACGTCTTAAGGCTTCCAACAAAGACATAAGCCCTTAATCATAGGATTCTGACTTAGTTCATTAATTACAGAAGTTCAACTTCCTTAATCTAGGGTCCACAAACCCCCAATAGCTTACTGTTCACATAGCACAGCTACTGTTCTGCGAAAACCCAGGATATCCGGATATCACAAGGGACATATCCGGATATCACACTGGCCATATCCGGATATACCATATCCGGATATCCAGATCCCACATCCAGATATGTATATCCGGATACCATATCCGGATACTGATGTCCGGATATCTGTTCGACAAATATCCGGATATCTCACGACAGAATGCAGTTTTTGCATTTCGTGAATATCCAACCCAAAGATTCAACTTTTAACACATGTACACGTTAAAGCATGCATGTTTAATCTGTTTTAGGTTCATACTCATTATACCTTCTTGTTTACTCATTAAACATGGCCAAGACATCAACTTTAAGCATTGAAACTTAAGATCAAAGGTGAGGGAACTTACCCTAAGCTTGAAACAGAGTAATGTGTGCTCTTGGAGCTCTCCAAAAGCTCCTCAACTCAGGCCACACAAAGGTGTACGAAAATGCACACCAAGATGAGTCCTTTCTTCTCAAAGGTGGCTTCTTGGATCTTCCACAACCAAGAAGAAACTCACAACTCTCACTCAACCCAACTCAGCCCTTCCACAACCCTCTAACAGTGACCAAACACAGAAGGTAAAGCTCTCCACACACACAAAAACCTCAGCCACACACAACCATGGTGCAAGGAGGGAAAGAAGGTGAAGAAAGGTGGTTACTTTGGAGGTTTGTCTATGGAGGAAGGGGTGAGGACACAAGAAGGTGGTAACTCAGCAGCTACACACACACACACTCACGTAGAGAGCCAATATGGCCTAGGGTTTTGTGCTAAGTTAGCATATATAGGGGTTTAAGTCATAACGCGCAGTATTAGCCTTACTAGCAACGCAAAAGATCTTGATCCCAAACTTTGGAATCTAGACCTACACATTTTTCTAAGATTTGTCATATTTTTATTTTATTTTTCGGAGCACCTTTCCGGTACGCGCTTTTCCATAGCCAGTATCAGTTCTGGCATCAGATTACATTATTTTGACTTGAAACTTGTTTTACAAGTCCTCCATAATATTCTAGTAATTATCATGCATTCGTTATATTTTTCCGGGATACTTTTCCGGTACGCATTTATACCAGGTAGCAGGGCCGGTATCTGCGCTTTTCTTCCGAAAAGCGACTTTCAGCATTTTTACTCACTCAGTATAATTATTTTAGCTCAATAATAATTATTAAGGTCAATTATGGAATCATTTCCTAATTATCATAATTAATTCACTAATTACCTTAATTAGCGGTGCGGGTTCTTACATGTGTGTTCCACCATTCCCGTTGAGTGTAATGGTAGGAAATGTATATGGATAATATAGGATAACATGTTCATGCATATTGTATGTGTTGTGGTACATAGGATGTATCGTGTCTCTAGCCAGTAGACTGTTGCCTTCGGGCGTTATGGACTTCCACTGGATAGGTCTCCGTGAGGGAGTTCCATTTGACCTGGGGTCGTGGTGTGTGATCCGGATAGGAGCACACTAGGAAGTCTTGGGTGGATATGGATGAAGGGTGCCTTGGTTGATGTTCTGGGAACACTGGTTTGAAACCCGTAGGCTATATGCCGAGGCCAATAGGCTGGACGTTGCGTGATTTTGGCATTGACCATTCCAGATTCCCACTTGTGCTAAGTGTGGGAAGATGCATACAGGTGTTTGTAGACTGGGGCAAAAGGTATGCTTCAGTTGTGGTCAGGAAGGACACTATTCCAGAGAGTGCCCCAAGAAGACGAGGCAAGTTGCAGCCATTCAGGCGATCCCTATTCAGTCTGTGCCTACTCAGAGAGCCATAGAGGAGTCTATAGCGCCCACTAGTGCCAGGTTATATGCAGTGACATAGCAGGAGGCAGAGAGGTCTCCAAACCTTATCAGAGGTACTATTCTTATCAGATAATTTGTTGCTAATAGATTACATTTGCCCATTCATGAGTTCACGCCTCCCATGGTAGTGAAGACTGCTACCGGAGACATTGTTTCTACTTCTTTGAAGTGCAAAGAAGTCAGATTCATATATGAGCAAGAAGAGTATATGGTGGATTTGATAGTGCTTGAGGGCATGAACCTACATATTATATTGGGTATAGATTGGCTGGTTCGGTATGGTGTGATGCTCGACAGTTGTAGTAGGAGGATTTTCTTTTCTTCAAAAGGAGAGAAGCCAGACAGTTTTTACTTGACGGCACCGCAGTTAAATAAGGCTCTAGATGAGAGAGAAGCATGATACATTATCCTGGGAGGACTCGTAGGAGACTCCAAATAACCTACTGCTAATATTCTGGTCGTATGCGAGTTTGAAGACGTATTTTCGGAAGAGATTTCCCATTTTCCATCTGAGGGGGAGATTGAATCCTCCTTCGACTTAGTACATAGTGTGGGGCCTATCTCATTGGCTCCATACCGGATGTCACCAGTGGAGCTAACAGAGCTTAAGAAAGAGTTAGAAGAATTGTGCACTGATTATCGTCAGTTAAACAAGGTGACAAAAAAGAACAAGTATCCTCTACCACGAAAGAAAATGGCCTTGAAGGCCGATGGCATTTTAGGACGAGAAACAAAATTCTTCAAGGCGGAAACACACATACCAATCAAGATACATACTCTAGGACGAGATGATACCTTTGTTCATGATCAAAACTCCAAGGAGATCAATGTGAGGTTTGACAGGGTTCAAACACTCTAATATTGATCCATACCACCCTTCGTCAAAATGCAAGAACCCTTCTTGAAAACCACCAATCGAACACCACAAAGAAGGCTGGCTAGGCGTCCAATAGGTGAAGAAAGAGGCAAGGTTAGTGTGTTTAGATGAGTGAAATTTTCAGCTTAAAACTTCACAAAAGTGGCGCATGGGTTTGATGAGATGTGGCTAGGTTATTCTTCAAAACTTTCTTAAGAAAACCTAACAAAAGGATGACCGAAGGAGATAAGAGAGTCTAGGCATACAAGTCAGATTTTGCACTTAAAAAACTGATCAAAGTGGCGCACACCAAGGGAGAAAAAGGTGGAGTTATTGCAATTCAAATTTTCCCAACAACCTACCTTTGAATCCTCATGAGACTAGGTCTCAACCTAATCAAAATTCTGACCTAATGACCATCATATTGCCAGCCATATGGTGCGCCCCTTTGGTCCATAATGTAGTCCAAATACATTGAGTAGTTGTATTCAAATTTGAACCAACTTACTCACTTATTCTCTCAACCAACCAAATATGATTTGGAGCTTATTTGGTTGACTAGATGACACTCATAACAACCCAAAACTAGCGCCCCAAATCAGCATTGGATAAGGTCCAAAGATCTCCTCTTGATACTTGGGATTTGTTCCAACAAGATCTTATCTTATCCTTTTGTTATGAAACAACCTTTCATAGCCAATTCAAATTCGAATTCAAACATTTAAGTTCAAAATTCAAATTCTAAAATAAAATTTTAAATTTAAATATTTGATAATTAAATTACCAAATTAAATTAATTAATAATGTATTGGACCATCCAAGCCCATTACAACTACCATGCGCCCTTTCCCTCTTAGGTGGGCTTCCAAACTTCTTCTTGGGTTAACAACCATTATTAGGCCCAATACCTTTAATGTTATATCATCAAGACAATAAGTGTTAGTGTGTGACCCACTCGGCCTAACATAGCTACTGACATAAATGGGCTTGGGCCCAACAAGCCCACAACCTATTTAATTACAACACAGAGCACTAACAATGCTTTGTTGCCCCAGAGCTAGTTAGGTTAATGACATGATCATCCTATTACACATATTTGGTTACCGTATTTATTTCCTTTCATCTCGGTTACCTTCCCATTAAACCTAGGGTGAGGAAACGTATCAACCCTTGCGGTTTAGGGTAAGCTTTAATTCGAAATAGGGAGTCTTCGATTTACGAACTCTAAAGGCAGATCATCTCATGATCTCTTTTACTATGCATAGATTCCCGAGTCCCGTAAATGTCATCCCGATTTCTCCGGTTTACAGATAACCTAATCCCTCACAGAGATTTGATGAACTCCTTCAGCTTATCACCCTAGCCCTGTGCTCTTTCAAGACATGCCCAAAAGTATAGCTATGAGTCTCCATGTTTCAGGCCGACGAGGTATACAATCAAAACATGCCTTCTAGAACACAGTCTAGGTGACAACTTATGGTCTAAGGAAAGACATACCCAAATATTAAGAGACTGCTCTAATGATACTTTTTGTGAGATTTCCTCATAGAGTCTCTTTGTGGGTCTGTTCAGTGCGAGCTATACCCTTATAGTTCCACCCACGACTTTAGCTAAGACATCTCCATATCTGTAGCTCATGAGGTCTTTACCTTGCATCCCTATACAAGTAGATAAGTCGTGCTAGTCTTACCCGAGATCACCGATCCCCATTCTCAGTGTCTCTAGACAATGAACATAAAATTAGGAATAAACATCCAGTATCCTTGAATCCTCATGATCGTGACCTCATTACAGATACTCAAGAGATACCTATTTTATTCCAAGGGGTTTATCCTGTTACTGATATAAAATATTAACAATAATATTGAGACAAAATATGAAACAGGATAAAGAGTGCTTTTATTTATTTGCAACAATATAAAAGGTCCACTTATGTCCTAATCTAATCAAAAGATTATCTCTAGGACACCCATATACTAACAAGTTCCCACTTGGCCTAGAGCCAATCTAACCTAAGTCGTATACCTAAAGCCTCATAATGACTGTCATGTTTTCTCTGAGAAACAGCCTTTGTCAGAGAATCGGCGAGGTTATCATCTGTGGAAACATAATCCATCTTTACATCCATCCTATCAATGATTTTTCTAATCAGGTGATATATGCGGAGCACGTTGTTAGATCTTTGATGAGACCTAGGTTCCTTTGACTCCGCAATGGCTCCTGTGTTGTCGCAAAGCAACTGTATGGGCTCATCCACGCTTGGAACCACCCTTAGTTCATATATGAACTTCTTGATCCACACGGTCTCCTTGGTTGCTTATGAAGCAACTATGTATTCAGCTTCTGCCGTTGAATCTGCTGTTGTCTCCTGCTTGGAACTCTTCCAAGATACTGCCCCACCATTTAAGGTGAATACGAACCCTGATTGTGACTTACAGTCATCTTTGTCACTTTGAAAGCTGGCATCAGTGAACCCTTTCACTGTAAGCACATCAACCCCACCATAGACCAGAAACACATCCTTAGTTCTTCTTAAGTACTTATGGATGGTCTTGACTGATGTCCAGTGACCCTATCCAGGGTCAGACTGGTATCTGCTCGTAATGCTCAAAACATATGAGACATCTGGTCTCGTACATATCATGGCATACATGATGGATCCAATAGCCGAAGCGTATGGAATTCCACTCATGCGATCCTTCTCAGGCTGTGACTTAGGACACATAGCCTTTGAAAGGTGTACCCCATGAATGATGGGAATAAAACCCCTTTTCGACCCTTCCATGCTAAACCTCTTTAGCATCTTGTCAACATACATGGATTGAGATAAACCTAACAGCCTCTTGGATCTATCTCTGTAGATCTTTATACCAAGTATAAAGGCCGTTTCTCCCAAATCCTTCAAGGTGAAGCTTTCTGAAAGCCAGTCTTTCGTTGTTTGTAATGTGGGGATGTCATTTCCTATTAGAAATATGTCATCTACATAAAAAACCAGGAAGACAACATTACTCCCACCAACCTTCTTGTAAACACATGGTTAATCCTCATTCTTGATGAAACTGTTACTCCTAACGACTTCATCAAAACGAATATTCCAACTCCTTGATGTTTGCTTTATCCCATATATCGACCTTTGAAGCTTGCATACTGTAACGTCCGACCGCTTCAAGAATCAATGACTATCCCCACATACTAACACGAGACTTTTCAGTGTGCTTTTTCCTCACTCGCACACTTCCTGGGAAAACTTCCTAGGAGGTCACCCATCCTAGAATTGCACCAAGTCAAGCACGCTTAGTTGTGGAGTTCTTCCGATCCGGGCTACCGAAAAGAAGATGCATCTTGTTAGTATAGGTAGTACCAATTAATTCTTATAAGCCATTCCAAACTGTGCAGTCTCACATCTGTACAGTCTTTGGAATCCATCTCTTTCGGGTGTCGATTCGATTCATCCATGCATGTAACCCCCACGTTGGAAGCCTGTCAGGAGTTGTTCCTTGTCCATGCCCTTTCGCACCGGCGACCACTCCCCGCCCTCGTTAGCGCTCGGGATGTTACATGCCTACCAGCTTCCGCCTGGTTCTTCCTCGAACCACACCGTACTGGAAGAGAGGCCTGCTCTGATACCACTTGTAACGTCTGACCGCTTCAAGAATCAATGACTATCCCACATACTAACACGAGACTTTTTAGTGTGCTTTTTCCTCACTCGCACACTTCCTGGGAAAATTCCCAGGAGGTCACCCATCCCAGAATTGCACCAAGTCAAGCATGCTTAACTGTGGAATTCTTCCGATTCGGGCTACCGAAAAGAAGATGCATCTTGTAAGTATAGGTAGTACCAATTAATTCTTATAAGCTATTCCAAACTGTGCAGTCTCACATCTGTACAGTCTTTGGAATCCATCTCTTTCCGGTGTCGATTCGATTCATCCATGCGTGTAACCCCCACGCTGGAAGCCTGTCAGGAGCCGCTCCTTGTCCACGCCCTTTTGCACCGGCGACCACTCCCCGCCCTCGTCAGCGCTCGGGATGTTACACATACCATATGCTATTGACCTTTGGCTTCAAAACCTTCAGGTTGTGTCATGTACACTTCCTCCTTCAAGAACCCATTCAAGAAGGCGGTCTTGACATCCATTTGCCAAATTTCATAGTCATGATATGCTGCTATTGCAAGAATGATCCTAATAGATTTGATCATGGCAACTGGTGAGAAAGTCTCATCATCGCAACCAACCTAGCTTTGTAGGTTTGAACGTTGCCATCTGCATCAGTCTTTCTTTTAAAGGCCCATTTATTACCGATAGGAACTATTCCTTGCGGTTTAGGAACCAAGGTCCATACCTTGTTTTAATGCATCGAATCTATTTCAGATTCCAGGGCTTCAAGCCATTTAGAGGAGTCAACATCCTTGACCGCCTCCTCATAGTTACTAGGTTCATCATCCTCGACGGTTTGTTGATTCTCAATCACAAACCCATACCTCTCAGGTGGATGGATGACCTTAGTAGACCTACGGAGTTGTGTGTTTACTTCTCCAGTGGAGAACATCGCCTGCGGAGTAGACTTGGGTTCCTCAATCTGTTCTTGTGGTACTTGAACTTCTTCAAGATCAATCTTACTGCCACTGGCTCCTTGAGAGATCAAATTCTTCTCAAGGAACTTTGCATTCTTGGATACAAACACCTTGTGTTCATCCATGGAGTAAGAGTAGTATCCCTTAGTACCTTTGGGGTACCCCACAAATAGACATTTAGTACTCTTAGAACTAATTGTCTGATGCCAACGCTTTGACATATGCTGGCGATCCCCATACCCTGAGGTAACTCAGGTTAGGTCTCTTACCATTCCATATCTCATATGGTGTGGTCTGAACAAATTTAGACGATACCCTATTTAGAAGGTATGCCGCTGTGTCTAAGGCATATCCCCAAAATGATTTTGAAAGTTGAGTCTCACTCATCACAGACCTGACCATGTCTAACAAGTTCATGTTTCTCCTTTCGGAGACACCATTTTGGTGTGGTGTATAAGGCGCAGTAAACTGCGAGAGAATTCCATTTTCTCTCAGATAATCCTGAAACTCTTGGCTCAGATATTCACCACCACGATCTGATCGTAATGTCTTAATCATCTTGCCACGTTGTTTCTCTACTTTATTCCTAAACTCTTTGAATTTTTCAAAAGCTTTAGATTTATATCTAATTAGGTACATGTACCCAAATCTCTATATTTCATCAGTAAAGGTAATGAAATAGGAGTATCCTCCTCTAGCCTCTATAGACATTGGCCCACAAACATCAGAGTGAATGAGTTCTAATAACTCACTAGTCCTATGACTCTTAAGCCCTTTGGGCTTATGACGAGTCATTTTCCCAGCTAGACAAGATTCACATTGTCCATAGGATTCCAAATCCATGGAATCTAGGTATCCATTTGCATGCATCCTAGACAATCTTGTTTCGTTTATGTGCCGTAGTCTACAGTGCCAAAGATAAGATTGATTATCTGTCTTAGGTCGTTTCACATTTACATTGAGCACTTCAATTCCCATTTCCAAAACATATAAGCCATTTATTAAAGAAGCAGTACCAAAAACAATATCATTCAAAATGATAGAAAATGTACCATCCCTAATAGTGAAAGAAAAACCATCTTGTTCTAAATAGGAAATAGAAATAATGTTTCTAGAAATACTGGGAACATAAAGACAATTATTCAAATGCAATAAAAGGCCCGTAGGCAAAATAAGGTCGGTATCTCCAACAGCATGAGCAGCAACTCTTGCTCCATTACCAACGCATAGGTCCACCTCGTTCTTCTCCAATCTTCTAGGGCTCCTAAGCACCTGCAACGTATTGCAGATATGAGAACCACAACCGGTATCCAATAACCATGAAGTCGGATTACCACAAGAATAACTTATCTCAATCATGTAAATACCTGACATAGAAGCATCACCATGCTTCTTGTCCTTCACACTCTTTAGGTAGTATGGGCAATTCCTCTTCCAATGGCCTTTCTTGCCACAATGGAAGCACTCAGCATTGCTTTTGTCCTTGGGTGCACTTTTTCCCTTCTTTTTGCCTTTCTTTTTTTTGGATTTTCCTTTGGACTTAAGGGAGTCGCCTTTCGCAGGCTCCTTGCCCTTACCCTTGGCCTTGCTAGGCCCACCAATCAGAAGAGCTTGTGTCCTATCCTTCTTGATAGACACTTCAGCAGTTGTTAACATACTTAACAATTCAGGCAAGCTCACAAGCATCCCATGCATGTTGTAATTCATTATGAATTGACTGAAGGAAGGCGAAAGTGAGGTGAGGACTGAGTCATTACTTAGCTCGACATCCATCACGAAGCCTAGATTTCCTAGCTTCTCAATGAGTCCGATCATCTTAAGAACATGACTGCTCACAGACATGCTCTTAGACATCCTACATGAGAACAATCCTCTAGAGGCCTCATACCTCTCATGCCTGCCTTTAATATCATACAACTCCTTGAGATGCAGGATAATAGAGGGAGCATCCATATGCTCATGCTATTTTTGCAGTTCAGGCGACATGGATGCCAACATAATGCAGACTGCCATCACATTGTTATCCATGTGCTGTCTATGAGTTTCGAAATCGAAAGTCTCATAACCTGCTTCCCGTTCCTTAGGAGCTATGGGTAAATCACTTTCCAGAACATAAGCTATCTTTTCGGCCCTAAGAACAATTCTTAAGTTCCGATACCAGTCCATAAAGTTTGAACCGGTCAGTTTGTTCGTATCGAGTATTGAGCGCAGTGACAGTGGATTAGTCATACTAAAAAAATGTAAAGATAAATTAATTAATATATTGTTGTGTAATAAGAACAAATTATTAAAGACTTTAAATAATTTGCCCCTCCCACTATTTTATCTAAGTCAACGACCCTTAAACTTTGACTTAGGGTTGTTCTACTTTTAGATTTTACCTTAGTGGGATTTTAAGAGTGCGATTAATTATTTTAACCTTTGTCTGAGACCGCAAGATTAAATTAAATAATGGGTTGATCTTTATCAATAGTATCTCATACACTCTCTTAACATTAGGTTGACAATTCCTTGTCACTCAGTGGTGTATCTCATGCAACCAACCTAGCACCATTACCCTAAGTACATGAGCCGGCTGAGCCTGCAACTCATGTTCTCAGTTAAGCACCAACCAGCACCCTAAGTGTCTCACACTTCTAATACTACTCTTACTCAACGAAACAATGGGTCCTAACTGAATTGTGGAGCACCACTATTTAGAGGAGGTTTGATAATATTGGTGGTGGGAGGTAATCATGCAATTAATAATTGATTCCTTTTAAGGGTTCCTTTTATTTAGGGTTTACTAAGTCTCATCAAACACATATGTATTATTATCATGCTATTCGTAACCTATGTCAAACATCTATCGGATTACACTAGTCGTAATCGGACGTGCACGATAATACATACAAACGTGATTTGTCCAATTCATGCATACTAGTCGTTTAAAAACATAAAAGCATACATCTGCGATACATTATCTCATGCATACTAGTTGTTTAAAAACATACAAGCATATAAAACAATTTTATTTGAGACGGTCATGGTGCTCGTGCATTCGTCCATCTTGCTTCTTAAGCTACGGCTTCTTGTCGTCTAAACTCCACTAGCCTAATTCTCTAATTACAAAATAATTAAAGAAACTCCAAAACATCTTTGGAGGGACAAATGAATATACAAAATTTAAAATTCAAATTTACACCTCTAATTTAAATAGAGCAAAATTACACCTTTAATTTAAAATTTGAAATTTAAATTCGGGCACCATGACCGTCCCCTTCCTTTTTGCACCTGAAAAGTTAGACAACTTGCAAGCACAAAATATTATATTATCACATAACATGTTCTCACATATATCTTGATATCTAACAATTAAACATCAAAACAAAATTCAAAATTCAAAATTTTTCAAATTTTCTCCAAATGGCCGAATCTTGCATCCTTATACATAATTCAAATTTTTGTCAAATCTTTCTCAAAGAATACAAAAATTAAACCATACACACAACCATATAATGATATGGCCGAACCATACATCAAATGTACAAGAATTTTTTTCACAAAAATTTTATGCTATGTTTATGAACAATTCATGTAACCAAAACACAAAATCATCAAGATCAAAAATCCTAATTTTATTCATGTGATCAAGATATGCCATGAACCCTTCATGCACTTTGAAATAAAAATCATGGAGAAAACAAGGCATTTGAATATTCACATCATGGCCGAATCACATTCCTTTCTAAAAGATGTTTCTTTTAAAAACTTTCACAAAGAATCATAAACAAACAAAACTATGATTGCACGTAGATTTATGAACACCATAATCATATTAATCATGCTCATACAAAGACAACCCACATGCAAAGAATCAATCTTTAACATCTTTAAAGAACTTTTGACCGTGAAAAACAATTTTCACAAACAAAGTACCATCACCCGTCGATAGTAAAGCAATCGGGTCTGATACCACTTGAAAGAAAATGGCCTTGAAGGCCGATGGCATATGAGGATGAAAAACTAAATTTTTCAAGGCGGAAACACACATACCAATCAAGATACATACTCTAGGATGAGATGATACCTTTGTTCGTGATTAAAACTCCAAGGAGAACAATGTGAGGTTTGAAAGGGTCAAACCCTCTAATGTTGATCCACACCACCCTTCGTCAAGATGCAAGAACCCTTCTTGAAAACCCCCAATTGAACACCACAAAGAAGGCTGGCTAGGCGTCCAATAAGTGAAGAAAGAGGCAAGGTTAATGTGTTTAGATGAGTGAAATTTTTAGCTTAAAACTTCACAAAAGTGGCGCATGGGTTTGATCAGATGTGGCTAGGTTATTCTTCAAAACTTTCTTAAGAAAACCTAACAAAAGGATGACCCAAGGAGATCAGAGAGTCTAGGCATTCAAGTCAGATTTTTCACTTAAAAAACTGATCAAAGTGGCGCACACCAAGGGAGAAAAAGATGGAGTTGTTGCAATTCAAATTTTTCCAACAACCTACCTTTGAATCCTCATGAGACTAGGTCTCAACCTAATCAAAATTCTGACCTAATGACCATCATATTGCCATCCATATGGTGCGCCCCTTTGGTCCATAATGTAGTCCAAATACATTGAGTAGTTGGATTCAAATTTGAACCAACTTACTCACTTATTCTCAACCAACCAAATCTGATTTGGAGCTTATTTGGTTGACTAGATGACACTCATAACAACCCAAAACTAGCGCCCCAAATCAGCCTTGGATTAGGTTCAAAGATCTCCTCTTGATACTTGGGATTTGTTCTAACAAGATCTTATCTTATCAAATTCGAATTCAAACATTTAAATTCAAAATTCAAAATCTAAATTTAAATTTTAAACTTAAATATTTGATAATTAATTTAACTAATTAAATTAATTAATAATGTCTTGAACCATCCAAGCCGATTACAACTACCATGCGCCCTTTCCCTATTAGGTGGGCTTCCAAACTTCTTCTTGGGCTAACAATCATTATTAGGTCCAATACCTTTAATGCTATATCCTATGAAGCACCGACACTTCAAAAATCCTGACGTGTCGTGTCCGACACTTCTCGACACTCTCCGACACTCCGACACTCCCCGACACTCCAACATGCGTTATAGAAAATCAAAAAAGGTTCAAAGGTTGCGTTGCGTTGAGTTTTTAGTTCCAACTATTAGATTCGTTGGATTATGATTACCATTTTATTGAATTTAATATAAATATTTGTAATATCTTGTTTGTTTGCAAAATTGATGAATATTATAAGTTTAGTTTTATTTTTTTGTTAAATTATTGAATATTAAATATAATATATACTACATAAATTAAAAATATTATTTAATATCAAAACGTGTCCTAACGTGTCGAAATCTAACATTTTTTAGAATTAACGTGTCGGAGTGTCACATGTCCTGTGTTGGTGTCGATGCTACATAGGCTATATCATCAAGACAATAAAGTGTTAGTGTGTGACCCATTAGGCCCAACATAGCTACTGACATAAATGGGCTTGAGCCCAACAAGCCCACAACCCATTTAATGACAACACAGAGCACTAGGAATGCTTTGTTGCCCTAGAGCTAGTTAGGTTAATGACATGATCATCATATTACACATATTTGGTTACCATATGTATTTTCTTTCATCCCGGTTACCTTCCCATTAAACCTAGGGTGAGGAAACGTATCAACCCTTGCGCTTTAGGGTAAGCTTTAATTAGAAATAGGGAGTCGTCAATTTACTGACTCTAAAGGCAGATCATCTGATGATCTCTTTTACTATGCATAGATTCCCGAGTCCCTGTAAATGTCATCCTGATTTCTCCGGTTTACAGATAACCTAATCCCTCACAGAATTTGAAGAATTCCTTCAGCTTATCACCATAGCCCTGTGCTCTTTCAGGACATGCCCAAAAGTATACCTATGAGTCTCCATGTTTCAGGCAGACAAGGTATACAATCAAAACATGCCTTCTAGAACACAGTCTAGGTGACAACTTATGGTCTAAGGAAAGACATACCCAAATATTAAGAGACTGCTCTAATGATACTTTTTGTGAGATTTCCTCATAGAGTCTCTTTGTGGGTTTGTTCAGTGCGAGCTATACCCTTATAGATCCACCCACGACTTTAGCTAAGACATCTCCATATCTGTAGCTCATGAGGTCTTTACCTTGCATCCTTATACAAGTAGATAAGTCGTGCTAGTCTTACCCGAGATCACTGATCCCCATTCTCAGTGTCTCTAGACTAGGAACATAAAATTAGGAATAAGCATCCAGTATCCTTGAATCCTCATGATCGTGATCTCATCACAGATACTCAAGAGATACCTATTTTATGCCAAGGGGTTTATCCAGTTACTCATATAAAATATTAACAATAATATTGAGAAAAAATATGAAACAGGATAAAAAGTGCTTTTATTTATTTGCAACAATATAAAAGGTCCACATATTTCCTAATCTAATCAAAAGATTGTCTATAGGAAATCCATATACTAACATACCACGCATAGAAGATTTGTTAGATCAGCTCAGAGGTGCTTCTGTGTTCTTGAAGATTGATCTTTGTTCGGGATATCACCAGATCCGGGTAAAGGCCAAGGATATTCCGAAGATGGCTTTCCGATCCAGATATGGGCACTATGAGTATCTAGTGATCCCATTTGGGCTTACTAATGCCCCGACTGTGTTCATGAGTTATATGAACCGGATTTCAAACCACATTTAGATCAGTTTTTTGTGGTATTCATTGATGATATTCTTATCTACTCCAAAAGCAAGGAAGAACATGCAGAGCATTTGAAGATAGTCCTACAGATTTTAAGGAAGCATCAGTTATATGCCAAACCATCCAAGTGTGAGTTTTGGTTACATAAGATCCAATTTCTCGGACACGTCATCTCATCTACAAGAGTGGCTGTTGATCCAAGTAAAATTAAAGTTGTGCTGGATTGGGAGAGGGCCAAGAGTGTTACTGAGATCCAGAGTTTTCCGGGTTTAGCCGGATACTACAGGTTGTTTATTAATGGATTCTCCAGAATCGCATTGCCATTGACTAGGTTGACCCGAAAAGGGGTGCCATTTACATGGACCCTTGGGTGTGATGTGCGGTTTCAAGATTTGAAAGATAAGTTGACTACCGCACCGATTCTGATTCTTCCTGATCCAGAGAAGAGATTTGAGATCTATTGTGATGCATCCAAGTATGGATTAGGGTGCGTGTTGATGCAGGAGCAAAAGGTAGTGACCTTTGCTTCTAGATAGTTGAGACCACATGAAGAGAACTACCCTACTCATGATCTTGAGTTAGCGGCCGTGGTTTTTGCATTGTAAATATGGAGACACTTCTTGTATGGTGCTACCTTCACGATTTTTAGTGATCACAAAAGCTTGAAGTATCTATTCGATCAAAAGGAGCTTAATATAATACAAAGGAGATGGATGAAATTCCTGAAGGATTATGACTTTGACCTTCATTATCACTGTAATAACCCGTTGTACACCAGTATTGTTAACATTAATTATGATATTAAGCGCAGTTACAATCACAACAATTCATTTATCACGCGAGCATTTAAAACAATAATAAAGCGTAATAAATAAAATTTATGACCGTAACTGTAAAATCTTTTTGAAATAATTATTTAAACTACTTTTATATCATATATTACTTCCCTCAAGTCACTAAGGGATTCCCATAAACCCACTTAGCCTAAATCTCACTTTTACGTTTTCTACTTATCCGAACATGGTTCGGTCTTTGAATTTCTGCGGAGAAACCGCATGGCTCGAACATCTCATCTTTTGGTATGTTATTCTACACTTAATTACCTTTCTAGGAAGCTATCACACGAGTTATAAAGTTCTCGTTTGCTCCGGATATCGCCGTTTGAAGTTGGACGAGCAAATCTGTCAGCCGACCCCAAAATAGCTCCCAACAGCTTTCACTCAATCAAACATTCTGGAAAATCCACTCAACCAATTGCTCTCAAATTTTTATGCAAGAAACTAGACACCGCAGGCTTCAATTTGACATATTATACACCTAATTTGACCAAGAAACGAAGCAGGAATAATTTTCCCAATCTCGGTCCAGATAAGCCCCATGTGCAGGAGCCAACAGGGAAGTCAGTGTTCTCTACCTTCCACAGGACGTCTACCAACCCAGAAAAATCCCAAATTTTATCACAAGATAGAGGACATCTCAAGCTTCAAAACGGAATATGGCACGCCCCTATCGGACCTCTGTGGAGGGAGATATGCTCTCCCAAATTTCGCCTAAATTATACCAATTTTTAGAAAATTCGCCAGAGTTTCCTTTGTTTTTCCAATAAATCCCCAATTTGCAAAAGTGTTCTCACATCCTCAAATTGTACCTAATAATCATTGGGTGGCACACAAGGACCAGCAATACTTTGGTGCTCTTACAACCCATCATAGTTTATATCCAATTACTCAATTTCCATCACTTTACTTATGTTTTCAAACTTAACATATTTCAATCACCATAATCCATTTGCATGCATTCTTTGAATTATAAAGCATAATTCACATCCTAGAATAGGCCTATTGCCCTTTCATCATATTACGTACTTCAATTTTACATCAATTCTCTATATTACAAATTACAATTTCAAATGGACATATTACTATTCTTCTTTCAAATATACAAGATAATACTCCAAAATAAACATGGTACTCAAGACTAAACTTAGAAAAAATATACATCATGAACAAAATGATAACAATACTCCTAATCATATCCATTGTTCATGACCTAAGTGAAAGTAAACTGGCCTTGAAGGCCGATGCATGTAAGAGAGAAAAACAAAATTTTTCTCGCGAAAACATACATGCATATAGTGATTCATGCTTTAGGACAGCATGATGTTACCTTGTTTACGGCCTGATCGTCAGGGAGATCAATTGTCAGGTTTGAAGGGTTCAAACCCTCTAACGTTGATCCACACCACCGTTCGTCAATGATGCAAGAACATCTTCTTGCAAGCCACCAGATGATCACCACAGTGAGGCTTGCTATGCGCTCAATTGGTGAAGTGGAGGCTAGGTTTGGTGTTTGAAAAGTGAAGTAAAGCTACACTAGAGAATGGCACATGAGATGAGGAAAGTAGGCTAGGTTTTTGTGAAAACCCTAAGGAAGAGAACTTATGTCCCTTTGTGAGCATCATTGGTCACTTCTAGGAAAGAATGAGAAGATTTTCTTAGTTGAAAATCTCACCAAATGTGCGAATGGTTGGAGGGAATCAAGGGTTTGTTTACAATTCAAAATTGCTAACCACCTCTCATTTGAATCCTTATAAGATTAGGTCATTATCCTTTCAAGATTCTGACCTAATGGTCATGACATGACCAGCCATTTCATGCGCCCCAATCAGTCGCATTTTGAGTCCAGATACATTGAATAGTTGCATTCAAATTTGAATCAACTAACTCACTGATTCTCTTAACCAACCAAATCAGAATTGTAGTACTTTTAGTTGACAAAATGACACTCACTTTGCTTCCAAACTTGCGCACCATTCCTCATTGGATAAGATCAAATATCTTTTCTTGATGCAGGGGATTTGTTCCAATAAGATCTCATCTTATCCTTTTGTTATGAAACAACTTTTCATAGCCAATTTAAATTCGAATTCAAACACTTGAATTCAAATGTTCAAACATTCAAATTCAAAATTCGAATTTCAAAATTCAAATTTCAAAATCAAAATTCAAATTTCAAAATCCAATTTCAAAATTCAAAATTCAAATTTCAAAATTCAAATTTCAAAATTCAAATTTCAAATTCAAAACTTGAATTTCAAAATTCAAATTCAAAATTTAAATTTCAAAATTCAAATTCAAAATTCAAAATTCAAAATTTAAATGTTTGATAATTAATTTAACTAATTAAATTAATTAGTAATGTCTTTGACTATCCAAGCCCATTACATTGCTCCAAGCGCCCTATACCCTTTAGGTGGGCTTCCAAACAGCTTCTTGGGCTAACAACCATTATTAGGCCCAATACCTTTAAAGCTAGTTCATCATGACTACAAGGTGTTAGTGTGTGACCCATTAGGTCCAACTTAGCCTCTGACATAAATGGGCTCGGGCCCAACAAGCCCACAACCCAATTAATGACAACACAGAGCACTAGCAATGCTTTGTCGCCCCAGAGCTAGTCAGATTAATGACTTGATCATCCTTTTACACATATTTGGTTACCGTATGTATTTCCCTTCGTCTCGGTTATCTTCCCATTAACCTAGGGAAAGGAAATGTATCAACCCCTGCGGTTTAGGGTAAGCTTTATTCAAAATAGGGAATCTTCAATTTACTGACTCTAAAGGTAAATCATCTCATGATCTCTTTTACTATGCATAGATTCCCAAGTCCCTGTAAATGTCATCCTGATTTCTCCTGCTTACAGATAACCTAATCTCTCACAGAGATTTGACGAATTCCTTCAGCTTATTACCCTAGCCCTGTGCTCTTTCAGGACACGCCCAACAGTATACCTATGAGTCTCCATGTTTCAGGCAGACGAGGCATACAATCAAAACATGCCTTCTAGAACACAGTCTAGGTAATAACTTCTGGTCTAAGGAAAGACATACCCAAATATAAAGAGATTACTCTAATGACATTATCTGTGAGATTTCCTCATAGAGTCTCTTTTTGGGTCTGTTCAGTGCGAGCTATACTCTTATAGGTGCACCCACGACTTTAGCTAAGACATCTCCATATCTGTAGCTCATGAAGTCTTTACCTTGTATCCATATACAAGTAGATAAGTCGTGCTAGTCTCACTTGAGATCACTGATCCCCAATCTCAGTGTCTCTAGACTAGGAACATAAAATCAGGAATAGACATGCGATATCCTTGAATCCTCATGATCGTGATCTCATCACAGATACTCAAGAGATACCTGTTCTATTCCAAGGGGTTTATCCAGTTCGTTCATATAATATTAACAATAATATCGAGACATAATATGAAGCTGAATAAAGAGTGCTTTTATGCATTTGCGACAAACAAAGTTCTACATCTAGTGTCCTTTATTTAATCAAAAGATTGTCTATAGGACACCCATATACTAACAAGCTCCCACTTGGCCTAGAGCCAATCAGACCTAAGTCGTATACCAAAAGCCTCATAATGACTATCATGTTTTCTCTGAGAAACAGCCTTTGTCAGAGAATCGGCCAGGTTATCGTCTGTGGGAACATAATACATTTTTACATCATTCCTATCAATGATTTCTCTAATCAGATGATATCTGCGGAGTACATGTTTAGATCTTTGATGAGACCTAGGTTCCTTTGACTGCGCAATGGCTCCTATGTTGTCGCAAAGCAACTGTATGGGCTCATCCACGCTTGGAATCACCCTTAGTTCGGTTATAAACTTCTTGATCCACACGGCCTCCTTAGCCGCTTCTGAAGCAGCTATGTATTCAGCTTCTATCGTTGAATCTGTTGTTGTCTCCTGCTTGGAACTCTTCCAAGACACTGCCCCACCATATAAGGTGAATACGAATCCTGACTGTGACTTGCAGTCATCCTTGTCACTCTGAAAGCTGGCATCAGTGAACCCTTTCACTGTTAACTCATTAACCCCACCATAGACCAGAAACGCATCCTTAGTTCTTCTTAAGTATTTAAGGATGGTCTTAACTGCTGTCCAGTGACCCTCTCCAGGGTCAGACTGGTATCTGCTCGTAATGCTCAAAGCATATGAGACATCTGGTCTCGTACATATCATGGCATACATGATGGATTCAATAGCCGAAGTGTATGGAATTCCACTTATGCGATCCTTCTCAGGCTGTGACTTAGGACACATAACCCTTGATAGGTATACCCCATGACTGACAGGAAGAAAACCCCTTTTCGACCCTTCCATGCTAAACCTCTTTAGCATCTTGTCAACATACGTGGATTGAGATAAACCCAACAGCCTCTTTGATCTATCTCTATAGATCTTTATACCAAGTATAAAGGCTGCTTCTCCCAAATCCTTCATGGTGAAGTTTTTTTAAAGCCACTCTTTCATTATTTTTAATGTGGGGATGACATTTCCTATAAGCAATATGTCATCTACATAAAGTACCAGGAAGATGACATTACTCCCACTAACTTTCCTGTAAACACAAGTTTCATCCTCGTTCTTGATAAAACCGTAACTCTTAACGATTTCATCAAAACATATATTCGAACTCCTTGATGCTTGCTTTAGCCCATATATCGACCTTTGTAGTTTGCATACCATATGCTCCTGATCTTTGATTTCAAAGCCTTCAGGTTGTGTCATGTACACTTCCTCCTTCAAGAACCCTTTCAAGAAGGCGATCTTGACATCCATTTGCA
This sequence comes from Gastrolobium villosum, assembly GCA_032173675.1. NCBI lineage: Eukaryota > Viridiplantae > Streptophyta > Magnoliopsida > Fabales > Fabaceae > Gastrolobium > Gastrolobium villosum. The sequence continues at coordinate 22,777 of JAVKPL010011640.1, read as the reverse complement.
AAATTTCATAGTTGTGGTATGCTGTTATTGCAAGCATGATCCTAATAGATTTGATCATGGCAACTGGTGAGAAAGTTTCATCATAGTCAACTCCTTCTCTTTGACGATACCCTTTCGCCAGCAACCTAGCTTTGTAGGTCTGAACGTTGCCATCTGCATCAGTCTTTCTTTTAAAGACCAATTTGTTACCGATAGGAACTATTCCTTGCGGTTTAGGAACCAAGGTCCATACCTTGTTTTGATAGATCGAATCTATTTCAGATTCCATGGCATCAAGCCATCTAGAGGAGTTAACATCCTTGACCGCCTCCTCGTAGTTACTTAGTTCATTATCCTCGACAGTTTGCTGATTCTCAATCAAAAACACATACCTCTCAGGTAGATGGATGACCCTCGTATACCTACGGAGTTGTGTGTTTACTTCTCCATTGGAGAACGTCGCCAGTGGAGCAGACTCGGGTTCCTCAATCTGTTCTTGTGGATCTTGAACTTCTTCAAGATCAATGTTACTCCCACTGCCTCCTTGAGAGATCAAATCCTTCTCAAGGAACTCAGTATTCTTTGATACAAACACTTTGTCTTCTTCCATGGAGTAGAATTAGTATCCCTTAGTACCTTTAGGATACCCCACAAATAGACATTTAGTACTCTTAGCACTAAGCTTGTCTTATGTCAACGCTTTGACATAAGCTGGCGATTCCCATACCCTGAGGTAACTCGGGTTGGGTCTCTTACCATTACATATCTCATATGGTGTGGTCTGAACAGATTTAGACGGTACCCTATTTAGAAGGTATGCCGCTGTGTCTAAGGCATATCCCCAAAATGATTTTGGAAGTTGAGTCTCACTCATCATAGACCTAACCATGTCTAACAAGGTCCTGTTTCTCCTTTCGGAGACACTGTTTTGGTGTGGTGTGTAAGGAGTAGTAAGTTGTGAGAGAATTCTAGTTTCTCTCAGATAATCCTGAAACTCATGGCTCAAATATTCACCACCACGATCTGATCGAAATGTCTTAATCATCTTGCCACGCTGTTTCTCTACTTCATTCCTAAACTCTTTGAACTTTTCAAAGGCTTCAGATTTATATCTCATTAGGTATACATACCCAAATCTCGATTTGTCATGTGTAAAGGTAATGAAATAGGAATATACACCTCTAGCCTCAATAGACATCGGGCCACATACATCTGTATGAATGAGTTCTAATAACTCACTAGCCCTATGGCTCTCAATCCCTTTGGGCTTTTGTCGAATCATTTTCCCAGCTAGACAAGATTCACACTGTCCATAGGATTCCAAATCCTTGGAATCTAGGTATCCATCTCTATGCATCCTAGACAATCTTGTTTCATTAATGTGCCCTAGTCTACAGTGCCAAAGATAAGATTGATTATCCGTCCTAGGTCGTTTCACATCTATATTGAGCACTTCAGTTCCCATTTCCAACACATATAATCCGTTTATTAAAGAAGCAGTACCATAAACCATATCATTCATAATGATAGAAAATGTACCATACCTAATACTAAAAGTATAACCATCTTGTTCTAAACAAGAAATTGAAATAATGTTTCTAGAAATATTTGGGACATAAAGACAATTATTCTAATGCAACAAAAGGCCCGTAGGAAAAATAAGGTCAGCATCTCCAACTGAATGAGCAGCAACCCTTGCTCCATTACCAACATGGAGATCCACCTCGTTTCTTTCCAATCTCCTTGGGCTCCTAAGTACCTGCAACATATTGACACGCCCACAGTATACCTATGAGTTTCCATGTTTCAGGCAGACGAGGCATACAATCAAAACATGCCTGCTAGAACACAGTCTAGGTAATAACTTTTGGTCTAAGGAAAGACATACCCAAATATAAAGATATTACTCTAATGACACTATCTGTGAGATTTCCTCATAAAGTCTCTTTTTGGGTCTGTTCAGTGCGATCTATACTCTTATAGGTCCACCCACGACTTTAGCTAAGACATCTCCATATCTGTAGCTCATGAAGTCTTTACCTTGTATCCATATACAAGTAGATAAGTCGTGCTAGTCTTACCCGAGATCACTGATCCCCAATCTCATTGTCTCTAGACTAGGAATATAAAATTAGGAATAGAAATGCGATATCCTTGAATCCTCATGATCGTGATCTCTTCACAGATAATCAAGAGATACCTGTTCTATTCCAAGGGGTTTATCCAGTTCGTTCATATAATATTAACAATAATATCGAGACATAAAATGAAACTGAATAAAGAGTGCTTTTATTCATTTGCGACAAACAAAGTTCTACATCTAGTGTCCTTTATTTAATCAAAAGATTGTCTGTAGGACACCCATATACTAACACTAAGTCTAGTCTAGTCCCAATGGCCACCAGAATGCAAAATACATATAAATCCTCCAGCTCAGACTACAGGCTTCTTGCCCGCCGCTCCTACACCACTGGCACTACCTGGAATAAAATCCCCAAAGCGGGGTGAGATATTCAAAAAAAAAGTAACACAGAGGTTCTGGAGAATACTCCGCCCAATGGCTCACTTCGATGCATATAAATAACATAACGTAACATCTAAAAACGGGATAAAGCAAGGGACTTAGTGAAATAGGGGATCATAGGGATACAAAATACGACGAAGCTGGAATGGTCAATGCCGAAACCATGCAACGTCCAGCCTATTGGCTTGGCATATAAGCCTAAGGGTCTCAACCAAGGCGTGTTCCCAGAATATCAAACCAAGGCACCCTCCAACCATATCCACCCGAGACTTCCTAGTGTGCTCCTATCCGGATCACACACCACGACCCCAGGTCAACTGGAACTCCCTCTAGGAGGCCTATCCAGTGGAAGTCCGTAACGCCCGAAGGCAAACCGTCTACTGGCTAGAGACATGGTACATCCTATGTACCAACACACATACAATATGCATGAACATGTTATCCTATATTATTTACATACATTTCCTACCATTACCCTCAACGGGCATGGTGGAACACACAAGGGGATCAAACCCCAGTACCAAGAGGTTACCTGTATAATCCTCTCCTGCAGCTCCAATGCAATAGATTTTTCGAGCTAGTTACACAACAGAAATGCCACAATCTCTTTTGATCCGGGACCAACCCACCGAGCTCACGGTTCGGGGTTCAAATCCAAGAAAGGCAACCTACAATGACCATATACGGATCATCAACACACGGTAAATCTATCAAAATCCAAAAACGTCAAATTCCTCCCCTTCACCATGGTAGGTTCGGCCATTGTAGTGAAAAATTACAAAATATTTTTCTTTATTTTCTTTTCATTTTTCTTAAGCATCCCGAGGTTATCCCAATGTCATTTTAGGTGCCAATTTGCATCCTACCTCATTCAAACATCATTTTGCCAATTAATTCGCTCTAGGTTCAATACATAATCCAACACCATCCAATATTTTTCCATTGATTTTTAAAACTTTCGACCATAAGACAACCCTTCTAATTATCCTTTAAAATCACAACATACCAATCATACAATTCCACAACATCCAATTCCCAATTTACTCATTATGGCTGAATTACACATAGCCTCACACCAAAGGTTTTTCAATTCAATTCAACTATTCCACACCTCATACTGTAACATCCCGCATAATTAGTAGAATGCCTAAGTATTATATGCTATATGGACATATGTAGAATTCGGATGTATGGTTTATGTGTTATGTGTTATGGCTTGTGAATTGTTTGATTTTTATTCCTTGGATAAGACTAAGGTAGTCAATTAAATTAAATCATAGGAAGTTACATATGGAGGCATGTGAATTTGATCTTATGAGTAATGTGAGTGTGTGCTAGAAGGCATTAGTGTTTGGATGTGGGCTTGAGTGTGTATAGGCTTGTTGCTTTTGGACTTGGGTGTTTGGATCCTTTGTGTGTGTGTGGCCAATGGCCCAAGGATGACTCTTGGATCAAGCCAATTCAGCCCAAATTGTAACCATTCTTATTTTCCCTAAGCCTTGCCCATTTAGGGTGTCTTGTGCCTCAAGGAACAACCACTTGGCTTCATGTTTTCCCTCTCTTTTATGCGCACAAGTAGATGGATTACACTTAGAAAAATCTGCCTAATTCCTCCATGTTTGACCGCCACCTCATCTTGATTATACACACTTGATTTTAATTTTATTGCATGGTGGATACATGTGCAATTTAGCATGTTTTTAGGCTGCATACCAACCCATTTAGGCGCACATGGGAGGGACCTTTGTGCAGATTTCTTGTGTCACCAAATTGCCTAACTTGTTGACTTGGAGAACCCTCTTACACTTCCATCATTAGACTGCATTGTGCAGATTTTTGTTGCAAGCTTTTGCAGCCATCATGAGTCAAATCTCTTCCTCCTTCCACATGCATCATGGGACTGCATTCCCATCATTTTTGTGCAGAGGGCAGCTCCATAAATCTGAATCCTTGGCTGCCACAAAGCCCTCTAGCTTGTGGACTTAGTGAACCTCCTTCACCCCTCATCATTGTGCGCATGGATTGACTTTTTATGCAGAAATTTTCTGCACAAGGACAGCCCTATATGAGTGTGTGGACTGTCACAAATCTGCACCTCTTTTCCACCTCATCATTGCGCACCTAGGACTGCACAAGTGCAGATTTTTGGGCTGTCACATGGTTGGTTTCCTTGTTGACTTAGCTAAGCCCTTACATGTGCACATGACACTTCCTTCCCACTCCATTTGTGCGCATACCTTGGTCAAGTATGCAGAAATTTTCTCTGACTTTGGACAGCCCCAAATCTGATCCAAATCACCCCTCACTCTTTGCATGTAAGTAGAGTAATTTAGAAGCCAAAACCTTGCTTGTTTCAGCCTTTTATGCAGCCCATCATCTCTTTGAAATCTGAATATTTCATGATAGTTAATCATGGCAATTCTCCCTCACTTCCCCTATATATTTGCGCACAAAAGAGGGGGGCTGCCTCATTCATTTTGTGCAGCCAACTCCTCCCCCCCTCTCTCTCACACTCTAGTTAAACATTGCAAGAACCTTAGGAGGAAGAAAGACCAAGCCAACTCCCTCCTTCCCTCATCTCAACCATACACCAAGCTAGTGCTAGCCTTGTTCCTCAACCTTGAAACTGTCCAAGCTTGCTCATCATCACCTTGCTTGCGCATAGGACCTCTTAGGAAGTGTGGACTTGGTGTGAAGTGAAGCTAGAAGGAGTGTGTGCTACAAGAGGTAGGCTTTGAACTTTGAACTTTTCTTTGCATAGCCATGTATGTATGTTTGAATGTCCCCTTATATATGTGTTGCTTTGGATCCTTGGTTGAGCATGATAAAAGTATAAGTATGGAGTCATTTCATGATGGATTGTATGCATAGAAATCCTATGGTTATGTTCGAGCTTAGGCCACTAATTCTTGTATGGATATGCCACTGTTTTAAAGAGAAATGTGCCACTGTTTCTGCACCTAAAATGCCACTGTTTCTGCACTTAAAAGCCACTGTTTCTGCACATTTTAAGCCACTGTTTCTGCACATGTATGCCACTGTTTTAGTGCCCTTAAGCCACTGTTTTTATGCATGAAATACCACTGTTTTTACTCATAAAATGCCACTGTTTCCATGCTTAAAATGCCACTGTTTTTATGCATAAAAGATCACTGTTTTAAGCCATCGTATGCCACTGTATTATGCATAATGTGCCACTGTTTTATGTGCACAAATGCCACTGTTTTATGTACACAAACGCCACTGTTTTATGTGCACAAATGCCACTGTTTTATGTGCACAAATGCCACTGTTTTATGTGCACAAATGCCACTGTTTTATGTGCACAAATGCCACTGTTTTATGTACACAAATGCCACTGTTTTATGCATAAAATGCCACTGTTTTAGTCCTTCCATGCCACTGTTTGTATGTATAAAATGCCACTGTTCTGGAAGTTCAAAATGCCACTGTTTCTGTTTTAAAATGCCACCGTTTCTGTTTTACAAACGCCACTGTTTCTGTTTTGAAAACGTTTAAAACGTCACTGTTTTGCTGCTGTATGTCCACTGTTTTGGCTGCTGTAAACACTGCTGTATGCTCACTGTTTTGCTGCTGTATGTCCACTGTTTTGGCTGCTGTAAACACTGCTGTATGCTCACTGTTTTGCTGCTGTATGTCCACTGTTTTGGCTGCTGTAAACACTGCTGTATGCTCACTGTTTTGCTGCTGTATACTCACTGTTTTGCTGTTGCAAATGCTCACTGTTTTGGCTGCTGTAAGCCACTGCTGTATGCTCTCTGTTCTGCTGTAAATAGCCACTGTAAATGATTAGTTTTAATTGATTTAGGTGCGCTTAAGAAGTGAGAATATTTCGCTGCCGTTGGTATTATTTAAGGAAAGCTAAGGTAAGTGTAAGGCGATGAAGACTAATGTGACTATTGACTACTGGTATAGAATTGTAACATGATGCTCCATATACCGTAAAAATATTATGTTCCGTTATGATGAAAGGAAACTGCCTAAAATGTGCTTGAGGGCTAATTGATTATGAGGTAAAGACGTTATGTGGCAGCATAACGCATATGAAAGGTATATATGCATGCACCTTACATCATACCGCATTTTTACGCTTTGTGTGTGTGAAAGCATAGCATGACATGCATGTATCAAAATCATATAGGCCTTGTTTTAGAATAGTTATGTACAGGACCATGTGTTTGAGCAAGCATCATATAGGCATCCCCAAGGTACCGGGGTATGGGACACTTGGCATCAGTCCGCATAGGCCCTCAGATGGAATCCACATGGAGCTCAGGTGCCAAGGGTATATTTGATTCCACTGGGAAGTGCGCGCACGACGGTGCTAAAAGCGCAAAGGAAAGGCGTTATATACGCAATATATGAATATGATAAAAAGGAAAAGGAACAAGGATATGTTGAAGTGACTGTTTCTAATTTTGTGCCTAGTTAATATTGTTATATTACTGGTTTTATTGCCACACTACTGGGATTATTCTCACCCCTTCGGGGCTGCTATTTTCCAAAATGGCAGGAGGACGTAAAAGCACATGAAGAAGTGATATTTTGCTGTTGAATGCTGATGCCTGGACTATCTCTGTTGCTGTTTGCTTAAATGGATGACTGTACTGATTATATTTTGATACTTTTGGATGACTGTAGTCCTTATCATCTTTATGTTAGTTGGAACTTTTGTGAACAATGACTATTTTGGAAAACCTTTATGAAAAGAATTTAAGTGTTGAAAATTTTATATGGATTTGTATACTGCTTTGTTAGCTCATGTGACGTTAACGACTCTAATTCCGCTTAGCAAACGACTCTCTTGGATGCATACAAGGGAGGGCGTTACACTAATTGGTATCAGAGCAGTTTGGTCCATGGAATTGCTTGTGTATGATTGAATTAACTGTTGTTTGTGTTTATCTGCTGATTGACTGTTTAAATGTGCTATAGTTAAGTATATATTAGCTAGGGTAGTTAGGTTGTTAGGACTGTTCTGTGATAAGACACGGATGCATAGCTAACTTGTCCGAATTGAACTCGAGTACCTACTTGAGACTGCTGCCATGAATAACTTGCGGTGAGCCTGATCAACTCATTTCCTGGTATTGTGAGTGCAGAATCATGGCGGGTGGTCGCAGTTCAACTCGGGGAAGGACTGGCGATGCAGAAGAGGATCTTATCACCACCATTGGAGGACTGGCCACGTTCATCCAGAACATGAGCCAAGAATGGCGCGATCATAGGCAACAGAATCAGAACCAACCCCCACTGCATGAAAATGCAGAAGAAATTGCCCGTCGGAGGTTGAAAGACTTCCGCAACTTCCAACCACCCACTTTTGAGGGTGAAGACAACCCCGAGGCTGCAGCAAAGTGGCTGCAGATGATTGAGCATATCTTTGAACGAATGGCATGCCCGGAAGCGCAGAAGACTGATTACGCGTCGTACCAGCTGATGGGAGAAGCCTTAACATGGTGGACTGGTGCAAGGGCTCTGCTGAGAGCACAGGACGTGGAGCTGACGTGGGCTGTGTTCAGACAAGTATTTCTGGATAAGTACTTTCCTAAGGCAATGAGAAGGATGAAGCACACTGAACTGCTGTCGCTCAGGCAGGATAACATGACGGTTAATGAGTATATTGCGAAGTTTGGGCAGCTGATCGAGTACGCCAACTTTGATCGGAACATCTACGATGAAGAATGGCAGGTGGAGAAGTTCGAGAGCGGATTACATCCGGAAATTCGCAAGCTCATCTTAACGACGGCTAATCGTACACTTCCAGAACTCATCAACCAGAGTCGTCAGGCCGAAGGAATCATTAATGAGGCCAAGAACTTGAACAAGCCACCAACACAATTCCACGGAGGGAATCGAGCAGGCAGATTCTTCCGGACGGCACCTGGTAGGGGTCGAGGCAGAGGTACGCCGTTGCAGGCGCGGCCTGGAAATTTTAAGAGGAACTTTACGGTGGGGCAATCGTCGACCGGACGTCAGGGCGCGACCGTTTGTGCTACTTGTGGAAAGAATCACTTTGGAGTCTGTCGCAAGGACAACAATGCATGCTTCAGATGCGGCCAGCAAGGTCATTTTGCTTACAAGTGCCCCCAGAACGCTGACCAACAGCCTCCGCAAGCTCGGGTATTCACATTGGATGCAAATGAAGCGCAGAAGTTTCCCAACCTGATCAAAGGTAATGTCACTCTGAATGGTCACCCAATTTCTGTTATCTTTGATTCTGGAGCGTCTGGCTCTTTTATGGCAAAGCATACTGCATTGAGAATAGGCATCACCCCAACCCCGTTACCCTATGAGTTACACATCAGCACACCTACGGGAGGATCGTGCACAGCCTCAGAGATCTGCAGAGGTGTTACCTTGCAGTTTGAAGGGAACACGTATACAGTTAACTTGGTGGTCCTGCCGGTATTCAACTTCGATGTGATTATCGGTATGGACTGGTTGACGGAAAACGGGATAACCTTGGATTGTCGAGCGGGGAAGGTCATTGTTCCTGCAAAGGATGGTAATTCTCAACCTTTCTCCCTCATTTCCTTATTGCAAGTTAGAAAAGAGCTCCGCAAGGGAGCAGCAGGGTATCTTTTGTCGATCGAGGCTGAGACCTCGATTGACAATCAAATTCAGGATGTACCGGTAGTTAGAGAATTCGAGGAGGTATTCCCGGACGAAATACCTCGATTGCCTCCTCATAGGGAAATAGAATTTTCGATCGAACTTGTTCCTGGAGTCGGACCAATCTCCATTGCCCCGTATCGCATGGCGCCATTGGAACTTCGCGAGTTGAAGAAGCAGATTGAAGAGCTTTTGGCAAAGGAATTCATCAGACCGAGTACTTCTCCATGGGGTGCTCCAGCTATCTTGATTAAGAAGAAGGATGGAAGCTTACGTCTGTGTGTAGACTACCGCCAGCTGAACAAAGTCACGGTAAAGAATAAGTATCCGCTACCGAGGATTGACGATTTGATGGACCAGCTGAGAGGAGCCAGAGTCTTTTCCAAGATAGACTTACGATCGGGATACCATCAGATCCGGGTCAAACCGGAGGATATTCCGAAAACCGCTTTTAGGACTCGTTATGGGCACTACGAATATCAGGTGATTCCATTCGGACTTACGAATGCTCCAGCGGTATTCATGGACTACATGAACCGCATCTTCCGCCCGTTTCTTGATCAGTTCGTAATTGTGTTTATCGACGACATCCTAATTTACTCGGCTAATGAAGAGCTGCACGCGGAACATCTGAGGATTGTCTTACAAGTCTTGAAGGAGAAGCAGTTGTACGCAAAATGGTCGAAGTGCGAGTTTTGGCTTAAAGAGGTCCAGTTTCTGGGCCATGTCATTTCATCAGAAGGTATCGCGGTGGACCCCAGCAAAGTTGAAGCTGTCATGAATTGGGAACGACCCAAGACTGTCACCGAAGTACGAAGTTTCTTAGGTCTGGCCGGATATTATCGAAGGTTCATCCAGAATTTCTCTCAAATAGTGCAACCCCTTACTCGTCTCACTCGGAAGGATAAGCCTTTTGAGTGGACTGAAGCCTGTGAAGAATGTTTCTTGGAGCTAAAGAGCAGATTGACGAGTGCTCCCGTACTCACAATTCCGGATCCTACTCGAAGGTTCGAAGTTTACTGCGATGCGTCGCTGAAGGGACTTGGATGCGTGTTGATGCAGGACCGTATGGCAGTAGCTTATGCATCTCGACAACTGAAGCCTCACGAAGAAAATTATCCTACGCACGACTTGGAGTTAGCAGCTATAGTGTTCGCACTGAAAATCTGGAGGCACCACTTGTATGGTTCGCAGTTTGACGTGTTCAGCGATCATAAGAGTTTGAAGTACTTGTTCGATCAGAAGGAGCTGAATATGCGGCAACGTCGGTGGATGGAATTTCTGAAGGACTATGATTTTGAACTGAAGTACCACCCCGGAAAGGCGAACGTGGTAGCTGACGCCTTAAGCAGGAAGACTCTACATACTGCAACCCTGATGATGGAAGAATTGAAGTTGTTTGAGGCCTTTCGAGACTTGAACCTATCGGTAGACGAGAGAGAGGACAGCGTGAGATTGGGAAATATAAAGGTGGAGAATGAATTGATCAGTAGAATTAAGGAGGCTCAGAAGGATGAAGAGTTAGTCCGAAAGTTGGTTGGTAACCAAGAGGTAGTAAAGGATGAGAATGATGTCTGGAGGTTTCAAGGACGGCTGGTTGTGCCGAATGAAGAGTTGAAACAAGAAGTTTTGCAGGAAGCTCACAAGGGTAAGTACGCAGTTCATCCTGGATCCACGAAGATGTACCACGATTTGAAGACCTCGTTTTGGTGGCCGGGTATGAAACGTGATATTGCGGAGTATGTATCTCGATGCTTAACTTGTCAGAAGGTGAAGTACGAACATCAGAAACCGTCGGGACTCCTTCAACCTTTGGAGATTCCCGAATGGAAGTGGGACAGCATTTCGATGGATTTTGTAGTAGGACTTCCTCGGACACGAGAAGGATATGATTCTATCTGGGTGATTGTCGATCGTTTAACGAAGTCAGCTCATTTCTTGCGTGTTAGAACCACATATGATACTGAGAGGCTTGCTAGAATCTATCTGCAGGAGATTGTGAAGCTGCACGGAGTTCCTACGAGTATTGTCAGTGATCGAGATCCCAAGTTTACGTCCAAGTTTTGGGAATCCTTTCAAAGAGCATTAGGGACCCAACTGAGGTTGAGTACTGCTTATCATCCACAGACCGATGGACAGACGGAACGCACCATTCAAGCCTTAGAGGACATGTTGCGAGCGTGCGTTTTGGAGTTAGGAGGCAGCTGGGATAGTTACCTTTCTTTGATTGAGTTCGCTTACAACAACAGTTACCACTCCAGCATTCAGATGGCACCGTATGAAGCCTTGTATGGGAGAAAATGCAGATCCCCTTTATGTTGGACGGAAGTGGGCGAGCGAAGTATGTTAGGACCCGATCTAATTCAAGAAACATCCGAGCAAGTAAAGAAGATTCGGGAGAATATGCAGAGGGCCCAGGCCAGGCAGAAGAGTTATTACGACAAGCGTCATAAGCCTCTATCTTTCGAAGTCGGAGACCATGTGTTCTTAAGAATCACTCCTACATCGGGACTCGGAAGGAGAATGGGAGTTAAGAAGTTAAGTCCACGGTACTTAGGACCGTATCTGATTATGGACCGGATTGGAGAGTCTGCATACCGGTTGGCCTTACCACCAAATTTGTCAGGAATTCACAATGTGTTTCATGTGTCACAGCTACGGAGGTATCTCTCTGATCCATCTCACGTGTTACATCCAGAAGAAGTGGAACTAAAGGAAGATCTGACGTATCAAGTGCAACCGTTCCAAATTCTTGAAAGATCCGTCAAACGACTCCGTTCTAAAGAGATTCCTTTGGTGAAGGTATTATGGAACAACAGATCGGCAGCTGAAGCCACTTGGGAGCGCGAGGAAGACGTTCAGAAACGCTATCCAGAACTGTTTAGCTCTTAAGTAAGTTTATTTTGCGGACAAAATTCCTTTTTGGTGGGGAGAGTGTAACATCCCGCATAATTAGTAGAATGCCTAAGTACTATATGCTATATGGACATATGTAGAATTCGGATGTATGGTTTATGTGTTATGTGTTATGGCTTGTGAATTGTTTGATTTTTATTCCTTGGATAAGACTAAGGTAGTCAATTAAATTAAATCATAGGAAGTTACATATGGAGGCATGTGAATTTGATCTTATGAGTAATGTGAGTGTGTGCTAGAAGGCATTAGTGTTTGGATGTGGGCTTGAGTGTGTATAGGCTTGTTGCTTTTGGACTTGGGTGTTTGGATCCTTTGTGTGTGTGTGGCCAATGGCCCAAGGATGACTCTTGGATCAAGCCAATTCAGCCCAAATTGTAACCATTCTTATTTTCCCTAAGCCTTGCCCATTTAGGGTGTCTTGTGCCTCAAGGAACAACCACTTGGCTTCATGTTTTCCCTCTCTTTTATGCGCACAAGTAGATGGATTACACTTAGAAAAATCTGCCTAATTCCTCCATGTTTGACCGCCACCTCATCTTGATTATACACACTTGATTTTAATTTTATTGCATGGTGGATACATGTGCAATTTAGCATGTTTTTAGGCTGCATACCAACCCATTTAGGCGCACATGGGAGGGACCTTTGTGCAGATTTCTTGTGTCACCAAATTGCCTAACTTGTTGACTTGGAGAACCCTCTTACACTTCCATCATTAGACTGCATTGTGCAGATTTTTGTTGCAAGCTTTTGCAGCCATCATGAGTCAAATCTCTTCCTCCTTCCACATGCATCATGGGACTGCATTCCCATCATTTTTGTGCAGAGGGCAGCTCCATAAATCTGAATCCTTGGCTGCCACAAAGCCCTCTAGCTTGTGGACTTAGTGAACCTCCTTCACCCCTCATCATTGTGCGCATGGATTGACTTTTTATGCAGAAATTTTCTGCACAAGGACAGCCCTATATGAGTGTGTGGACTGTCACAAATCTGCACCTCTTTTCCACCTCATCATTGCGCACCTAGGACTGCACAAGTGCAGATTTTTGGGCTGTCACATGGTTGGTTTCCTTGTTGACTTAGCTAAGCCCTTACATGTGCACATGACACTTCCTTCCCACTCCATTTGTGCGCATACCTTGGTCAAGTATGCAGAAATTTTCTCTGACTTTGGACAGCCCCAAATCTGATCCAAATCACCCCTCACTCTTTGCATGTAAGTAGAGTAATTTAGAAGCCAAAACCTTGCTTGTTTCAGCCTTTTATGCAGCCCATCATCTCTTTGAAATCTGAATATTTCATGATAGTTAATCATGGCAATTCTCCCTCACTTCCCCTATATATTTGCGCACAAAAGAGGGGGGCTGCCTCATTCATTTTGTGCAGCCAACTCCTCCCCCCCCTCTCTCTCACACTCTAGTTAAACATTGCAAGAACCTTAGGAGGAAGAAAGACCAAGCCAACTCCCTCCTTCCCTCATCTCAACCATACACCAAGCTAGTGCTAGCCTTGTTCCTCAACCTTGAAACTGTCCAAGCTTGCTCATCATCACCTTGCTTGCGCATAGGACCTCTTAGGAAGTGTGGACTTGGTGTGAAGTGAAGCTAGAAGGAGTGTGTGCTACAAGAGGTAGGCTTTGAACTTTGAACTTTTCTTTGCATAGCCATGTATGTATGTTTGAATGTCCCCTTATATATGTGTTGCTTTGGATCCTTGGTTGAGCATGATAAAAGTATAAGTATGGAGTCATTTCATGATGGATTGTATGCATAGAAATCCTATGGTTATGTTCGAGCTTAGGCCACTAATTCTTGTATGGATATGCCACTGTTTTAAAGAGAAATGTGCCACTGTTTCTGCACTTAAAAGCCACTGTTTCTGCACATTTTAAGCCACTGTTTCTGCACATTTTAAGCCACTGTTTCTGCACATTTTAAGCCACTGTTTCTGCACCTAAAAGCCACTGTTTCTGCACATGTATGCCACTGTTTTAGTGCCCTTAAGCCACTGTTTTTATGCATGAAATACCACTGTTTTTACTCATAAAATGCCACTGTTTCCATGCTTAAAATGCCACTGTTTTTATGCATAAAAGATCACTGTTTTAAGCCATCGTATGCCACTGTATTATGCATAATGTGCCACTGTTTTATGTGCACAAATGCCACTGTTTTATGTACACAAACGCCACTGTTTTATGTGCACAAATGCCACTGTTTTATGTGCACAAATGCCACTGTTTTATGTGCACAAATGCCACTGTTTTATGTACACAAATGCCACTGTTTTATGTACACAAATGCCACTGTTTTATGCATAAAATGCCACTGTTTTAGTCCTTCTATGCCACTGTTTGTATGTATAAAATGCCACTGTTCTGGAAGTTCAAAATGCCACTGTTTCTGTTTTAAAATGCCACTGTTTCTGTTTTACAAACGCCACTGTTTCTGTTTTGAAAACGTTTAAAACGTCACTGTTTTGGCTGCTGTAAACACTGCTGTATGCTCACTGTTTTGCTGCTGTATGTCCACTGTTTTGGCTGCTGTAAACACTGCTGTATGCTCACTGTTTTGCTGCTGTATGTCTCACTGTTTTGCTGCTGTCACTGTTTTGGCTGCTGTATGTTCACTGTTTTGCTGCTGTAAGCCACTGCTGTATGCTCTCTGTTCTGCTGTAAATAGCCACTGTAAATGATTAGTTTTAATTGATTTAGGTGCGCTTAAGAAGTGAGAACATTTCGCTGCCGTTGGTATTATTTAAGGAAAGCTAAGGTAAGTGTAAGGCGATGAAGCCTAATGTGACTATTGACTACTGGTATAGAATTGTAACATGATGCTCCATATACCGTAAAAATATTATGTTCCATTATGATGAAAGGAAACTGCCTAAAATGTGCTTGAGGGCTAATTGATTATGAGGTAAAGACGTTATGTGGCAGCATAACGCATATGAAAGGTATATATGCATGCACCTTACATCATACCGCATTTTTACGCTTTGTGTGTGTGAAAGCATAGCATGACATGCATGTATCAAAATCATATAGGCCTTGTTTTAGAATAGTTATGTACAGGACCATGTGTTTGAGCAAGCATCATATAGGCATCCCCAAGGTACCGGGGTATGGGACACTTGGCATCAGTCCGCATAGGCCCTCAGATGGAATCCACATGGAGCTCAGGTGCCAAGGGTATATTTGATTCCACTGGGAAGTGCGCGCACGACGGTGCTAAAAGCGCAAAGGAAAGGCGTTATATACGCAATATATATGAATATGTTAAAAAGGAAAAGGAACAAGGATATGTTGAAGTGACTGTTTATGATTTTGTGCCTAGTTAATATTGTTATATTACTGGTTTTATTGCCACACTACTGGGATTATTCTCACCCCTTCGGGGCTGCTATTTTTCCAAAATAGCAGGAGGACGCAAGAGCATTTGAAGGAGTAGTATTTTGCTGTTGATTGCTGATGCGTGGATTATCAGTGTTGCTGTTTGTTTAAATGGATAACTGTAATGATTAATGTTTTGGAACCTTTGGATGACTGTGGTCTTTATCATAATTATGTAGCTTGAACTTTTGTGAACAATGACTATTTTGGAAAACCTTTATGAAAAGAATTTAAGTGTTGAAAATTTTTATAAGGATTTGTATACTGCTTTGTTAGCTCATGTGACGTTAACGACTCTAATTCCGCTTAGCAAACGACTCTCTTGGATGCATACAAGGGAGGGCGTTACAAATGATGACTTCGATTGTTGTCAAAGCACGTTAAGAAGAGTTAGTAGATGGAAGATGAATCGTGTTTTTTAAACTCTGTATACCCTAGTTGCACATCTTGGGTATTGTGTAGAAAATCGTTGTGTTGCTTTTAAGCTTTGTGGTGGCTTGCTATATTAGAGCGGAATGGTCAGGTTTGAAGAAGAAATCTCGCATTACATCTTCTATGGGATAGTATTACCATTATGGCTTGTGGTTGGTAATCATAGACAAACATTTGGACGTATTAAAAAGCACTCTTGTATGGGTAAACCTGTCAAAGTCATAGTAAAAGACTAAGTTTGCAATATGCAGCAGTTTGTAATCCATGAGAAGTATGGAAAGCATTAATGATAGAGGTCTGGGACCCATGAAAAATTCTAAATATCCTTTGATCTTAATCAACTTTGATTTTCTTTGTTTAATCACAGTTCATATTCAAATTATGGTATAAAACACAAGGTGAAATTGTTTGAAATGTTTAAGAACTGTACACACACACACTCACACACATATAGAACATGAACTATCCATTATCCATTAAATATACATGCTCATACATACTTTAGGTGATATTTAGTTGTAAAAAGAGTGTCCAGGTTGGGACTTCAAACTAATTGGTGAAACTTCAAAGAGGCTATAATACTGTATATCGATGAGCCACTAACAATAAAAAGCATAAATCTCTTGGTGAATGCCAACAAAGTTTCAGTATTTTTCCAACCTAGGCTGACCTTTAATAAGACTGGTGCTACATGGCCCATATTTCCCTAGTTTATTTTTCCCTCATTCTAATATTATATCTAGCTTCCTTAATTTCTAATAGTCATGTTTATGTAGGATCCACAACCAAAATATAAGCTCTTTGGTGCTATTGTGCATTCAGGCGACTCCCCGAAATCTGGTCACTATTATGCTTATATAAAGGTTTGTGAATTTATAGTTCACCTTTACACAACTATGTAGCCAATACATTCATCCCCAAATATGCCAGAATCTAATTTCCTATTTTGTTCATAGGATGCAATGGGTAGGTGGTATCGCTGTGATGATTCTCGTGTGACAGTTGCAACCTTGCAACAAGTTTTGTCAGAAAAGGCTTATATTCTTTTTTTCTCTGGAACTAACCAAAGGCCAGTTCCTCCGGAAGATATTCTTGGATACTCTGATATTCGGACAGTTGATATGCATTATGTGAAATCAGATCCTCCAGAAGATACTGATAGAAGCAGGGTAATAACAGGTAGAGGGCCTGACAACTTTAAGCAAGAAAGCAATGGCATCAACAGCCAACCTAAATTATTGGGAAATAAGAGAAAGATATTGGAGGTTCCATGCATCTTGCTTGCCCAAGATGGTCAGTCTCAAGCAAGAGTTCAAGAAATGAAGGACGGGTATGATATAATGAAACTCATCTTTTTTTTTTAATTTTTTTCTTACTAATTTGAGTTTAATATGTTAAATAAATATATTTTTTTAGTGATGCCTAAGCATGTTTTTTTTTTCTGGTGTATCTTGATATTTTTTATCTCATACTTTTGAATGTGTTTTTTATTGCTGAGATTGAGACTTTAGTAGTTGGGTTTGGACTGTCAAAGTTAGTTAATGTTTGACATTGTTTTGTTAAAGTCTTAATTCTGTTGAGGCTTTGATATTTGTTTTTTTTTATTGTTTCGATAACCTTATTGGTGGGGAAGGGCATACAAGAATCGGTTACGTGTCTTTTGGCATCCCCGTCACTTAGCCATTCCCATCTGAAGGAAACATTGTGCAATCAACAATGCTAGTGGATGCTCCACAATAACTTTTTCCCCTCATTTCATTATTTAATTATTTCTTCCTTTCCTTCTTTCTCTATTCAATACCTGACATGCTAAAATATGTTGATGATATATTTTTTTGAGGATATTTTAGTCTTATTTATTCATGCTGTGCTGAAATCATGCATGTTACCTTCTTTTTTCATGCCCAAAGTTGTATACACACTTGTTAACATTTATGTATTTATTTCCTTTGACAATCAGTTCGACACCTCTACTTGCTAAAATATTCACTGTGTCTAATTCTGAATTTCTGATGTTGTTTTCTTTCTAAAAATTTCATTGTATGCCTGATTTTGATACTATGTTTCAAAATATAACACAGTCTTAGGAAAGAAGCAAAGTCAACATTGAAGTCGTGTGGCTGGACAGATATGGTCTATGACTTCATGCGTTCTAGAAAGAGGTCACGTGCTCCAGAAGCTTGAAATTTAGCAAGTGGAGATCAAGCAAGGTAAGTTTGATGATATTCTACATCGCTTTAAGCATTGAACCCATTGATTTTGTATACAAACTTAGCCATTCCCATCTGAAGGAAACATTGTGCAATCAGTAATTTTAGTGGATGCTCCACAATAATTTTTTTTCCCTCATTTTATTATTTAATTATTTCTTCCTTTCCTTCTCTCTCTATTCAATACCTGACATGCTAAAATATGTTGATGATATATTTTTTCAGGATATTTTAGTCTTATTTATTCATGCTTTGCTGAAATCATGCTTGTTACCTTCTTTTTTCATGCCCAAAATTGTATACACACTTTTTCACATTTATATATTTATTTCCTTTGACAATCAGTTCGACACCTCTACTTGCTAAAATATTCTCCCTGTCTGATTCTGAATTTCTGATGCTGTTTTCTTTCTAAAGATTTCATTATATGCCTGATTCTGATACTATGTTTCAAAATATAACGCAGTCTTGGGAAAGAAGCAAAGTCAACTTTGAAGTCGTGTGGCTGGACAGATATGGTCTATGACTTCATGCGTTCTAGAAAGAGGTTACGTGCTCAAGAAGCTGGAAATTTAGCAAGTGGAGATCAAACAAGGTAAGTTTGATGATATTCTACATCGCTTTAAGCATTGAACCCATTAGTTTTGTATACAAACTTACTCGTTCCCATCTGAAGGAAACATTGTGCAATCAGTAATGTTAGTGGATGCTCCACAATAACTTTTTTTTCCCTCATTTCATTATTTAATTATTTCTTCCTTTCCTTCTCTATCTATTCAATACCTGACATGCTAAAATATTTTGATGATATATTTTTTCAGGATATTTTAGTCTTATTTATTCATGCTTTGCTGAAATCATGCTTGTTACCTTCTTTTTTCATGCCCAAAATTGTATGCACACTTGTTCACATTTATGTATTTATTTCCTTTGATAATCTGTTCGACACCTCTACTTGATAAATTATTCACTGTGTCTGATTCTGAATTTCTGATGCTATTTTCTTTCTAAAAATTTCATTATATGCCTGATTCTGATACTATGTTTCAAAATATAACTCAGTCTTGGGAAAGAAGCAAAGTCAACTTTGAAGTCGTATGGCTGGACATATATGGTCTATGACTTCATGCGTTCAAGAAAGAGGTTACGTACTCAAGAAGCTGGAAATTTAGCAAGTGGAGATCAAACAAGATAAGTTTGATGATATTCTACATCGCTTTAAGCATTGAACCCATTGATTTTGTATACAAACGTCGCTGTAGCACAATTCTGTGAGAAAAAATATGCTTATCTTCTTCTCTACATTGCACTCTCAAGTGGCCAAATCTTCTTCAACAAGGTTACGACCAATCACTACTTTGAACTCTTTAATGCTCTGTTTGTTTCCCGGGAAAATGTGGGAAAATTGTTCTATGCTGATTGCGAAACTAGGATTCGATGTTCTGTTTGGTTGTTTCTACTTTTTAATTTATTATTATGCGTATTTTTTTTTCTTCTACTCGGTTAATTGTTTTGCTTAGTTGGAGTTTAAGTTGAATTTGAGGCGTGTGTGGATCAGGGATTTGTGTGTTGTGAGTGGTTGTTGAGCATTTTTTTCAATTGTAATGGAAATGTTTTATCTTTGTCTTGTACTGGAATTGAAATAGGGTTGAGTGTAAGAGAATTGAAGCAATTAAGATTTTTTTCTTATTATATATATTTTCCTGAATTTTGCATGTTGTGTCTCTTTGGTGGAATGGTGGTGGCAAACTGGTAATATCAGAGTCCTTGCGTCAACTTCTTGTTTGGATTTTGATGTTGGTCTTTTATGCATTGACTGTCTTTTAATGTGATCCTTAGAAGTGTTATTGATATGCCTCTCGCAAGTGTAGTTTTCTGTGTTAAAATTGATAAGAATTGATTCATAAAAGAGCAACTTATATATATATATATATATATATATATATATATATATATATTTGCAAATTATATTGATTCTTCCTTTTCAATTATACTTCTCACCTATTGGTTGTATTTATACAGGTAAAAGGAGTGAAAACTACAATTTATAAAAGTTTATTGATGCAAGTCCATAATTCCAGAAGCATGGCGCAGACCGGCACCACATTGGCGCGAACCCGCGCCAGTTTACGAACTTTTCAGCGAAGTTAGTAAAGTGGCGCTAAGTAGCACCAAAGTGGCGCCAAACCAAGACAAAAATTAAGTGCAGAATCATGGCGCTAATTGGTGCCCAAATTGAAGAAGAATGGCGCCAATTAGCGCCCCAAAGAAGAAAGATGGCGCCAAGTAGCGCCCCTATGGCGCCTACTGGCGCCGTTTTACGAACATTCAGTACCGGCTTTTGCAAATCAGGCAGTAGCACCGCGCGAACTTGCGCCAACCCGGCGCCAACTGGCGCCGGTTTGCGGGATGGATGCACCGTGTTTCTGAAGGGCATTTTTGGAAAGGAAGAAACAAATTATAAATAGCCCTCATTACAGAATTAGGGCATTCAGATCTGGACACTTGGAAGGAGAGGAGGCAGCCGTGGAGTTCTTCGTGTTCTTCATATTGGATCTCCTCTTTGTATTTTCTTTCCCTTTCATTTTTAGTTTATGCTGAATTTTAGATCAGCGATCATGATGTTGATTGGCTAGATCTCTTTATTGTAGTCAGGGTCCCGATCCATATGTGAGCCCTTGAAACGAAGGATTGATTTATAGTTGTTCGTTTATATAATTATCTTTATCATTACTCTGCGCGAATTTTGATATTTCCTTTGTTAGAATTGATCAATCTGATAGTTGGGGATATTCTGAGGACCAAAACCCTAGATAGGAATATTGGGGTTTTGATCTCGAAAGGGGGTAAGATAACCTATGTAGCACCGATACGACACGTGACACGACACGACACTCCGACACGTCAATCCTAAAAAATTATGGATTTCGACACGTTGGGACACGTTTTAATATTAAATAATATTTTTAATTTATATAGTGTATATTTCATTTAATATTTAATAAAGATGAAAGCTTTAATAAAAAAAATAAAAACTAGGACGAGAGAGATATAATATCAGATAGAGAGAACAAATCATATTAGAGAGAGAGATCAGATAGAATGAGATACAACAAGAGCGTAATAGGAATTGACAAGAATGATGCTGAGATGATCTCTTATCTACTTAAGGGGAAAATGTATATATATGCATAAACCACATCCCCATGGGACATGGTGGAACCACAACATGGCTAAACCGAGGACACGAAAGCTTACCTTGCAAGCTAGCTATCCAAGCCAAGAGTCCGCACAAACTCAAAGTCCAACCACAGCAGAATCACAATCTGTTTTAGACCAACAATTATATCAATATTCATTTTCTAATCTTTACAATGTTAAACTAGACATCTTGAGGTTTCCAACGATATACTTTATGTCTCAATCGGAGTTGTATAACTCCGGTTATGTTTTTTGCAAAGTTCTTACAACAAGCTGAATTTCCAGCAATGGTGTCGCGACTTCAAACATAAACTAAGAGAAATCCACTCATCCAATAGGTCCAAACCTCACTCAATTTAGAGCTCTGTAGCTCGAGATATCGCAATTTTACTAAACTAGGTCGCTGCTGTCTCGCGAAGTATTCGATTTCTGCATTTTCCCAGAAAAGTATTCGAATACTGCCCGAAAAGTATTCGAATACTTCTTCGACAGAATGTAGAAAACTGAGTTTTAAAGGTAAAATTGACCTCCAATGATCTAAACACAATCTGGAGTCCAAGAACTCCTTAAACAGATGTTTATTAACATGTTAGGGACTCGAAAACACATTCCTTTATTCAAATGGTTTAAGTTATGATTTTTAATTGTTTAAACAAGCTTAAAATCATCAAAAGACAAAGAGGTGTTCATGGTATACCTCTAAGCTCCATAAATCCAAAAATAAGACAACAAAGAGGTCTCCAATACAGCACCTAGGTTCTGACTTCACCAAAGAACGAAAATGCCCAACAAGCTTGGACCTTTCATCATCAAAATGGTTCCTTGAAGCACTAAAGTGGATGAAACTGTCCCTTCCTCTCAAAACACCAAGACAACAACACTTCCTCTCACCAACGAAACTATAACTCAGAAGAGGAGTATCACACACCCTCACAATACCAATTCATACAAGGTAATAGTGTTTTGATGGAAGAACAACCAAGAAAAATGGTCTCTTTATAGGGTTTACCAAGAACAAGGGAAGAGTGGCAAATAGAACAGTTTGTGAGAGCTGCTCAGCCTCCAGCTCCCGTAGTAACAAAAGGATACCTAGGGTTTAGTGCCAAATAAGCATATATATAGGCGGTTTAAGTTTAAACACCCAGTATTATCAATAATAGCTACGCAAAATATTTTAATCCCAAACTTTGGAATCTTAACCTACTCATTTTTCTTAGATTTATCATACTTTTATTTTATTTTTCGGATCACCTTTTCGGTACGCGCTTTTCCATAGCCAGTATCAGTTCTGGCATCAGATTTCATCATTTTGACTTGCAACTCGTTTTATAAGTCCTACATAATATTCTAGTAATTATCAAACACTTGTTATAATTTTCCAGGATACTTTTCCGGTACGCATTTATACTGGGTAGCAGAACCGGTATCTGCACTTTTCTTCCGAAAAGTGACTTTCAGCATTTTTACTCACTTTCTATAATTATTTAA
>JAVKPL010011639.1:0-52460 GCA_032173675.1 Gastrolobium villosum | reverse complement strand
GAGTAATCATCGAAATCCCGGAAGGAGTATCAATTGAGCATTCGCTCCACCTGGCATTTCCGACCTCAAACAACCAAGCAGAGTATGAGGCGTTTATTGCTGGGATTATGCAGGTGAGAGAGCACGGAGCAAAGAGAATCAAAATCATGAGCGATTCTCAAGTCGTCACTTCCCAAGTTGAGGGAAAGTACCAAGCCAAGGGCCCTCTCATGATGAAGTACCTCCAAAGAGTTAAGGAATTGTTTGCCGAGTTCGACGAGGTAATAATCCAATACATCCCTCGAAATGAGAATAGTAGGGCCGACATCCTGTCCAAACTGGCAAGCTCAAAAGGACCCGGCAACCACCGCACCGTTATTCAGCAAAGCATTCTGGAACCAACATGCGTCCTAATGATAACTACCGACACTGAAGATTGGAGGAGACCAATCGTGGCTTACCTTGAAAAAGGAACCCTGCCAGAAGATACTAAAGAAGCAAAAAAGCTGGTCAGGAACTCGGCTTGCTTCACCATAGTAGAAGGTCAACTCTACAAAAAGGGTTTCTATGCACCCATGCTGAAGTGCCTTGATAAAAACGAAGTTGAATATGTGTTATCCGAGATCCATGAAGGCATCAACGGACATCACATGGGGGGCAAAACATTGGCTAAGAAGGCGTTAAGAGCTGGATATTACTGGCCAACAATGGCGGCCGACGCCATGGAACATGTTCAGCGATGTGAGCAGTGTCAGAAGCATGCACTGATAATTCATGCACCCCCAGAGGAATTGCAGACCATAACGGCACCTTGGCCATTTTTTAAATGGGGAATGGACCTCTTAGGACCCTTTGCTGCTGCTGAAGGACAACTAAAGTGGCTGATAGTCGCGGTGGACTACTTCACCAAATGGATTGAGGCTGAACCACTGGCCACCATCACCTCGGCCAGGATACGACGCTTCTTCGAGAGGAACCTGGTAAGTCGGTTTGGAATCCCTGCAGAAATTGTAACCGACAACGGAACTCAATTCATTGACAAGAAATTTCAAGAACTCATGTCCGACTTCAAAATAAAACACCGTTTCGCCTCAGTGGAACATCCCCAGACCAACGGACAAGCCGAGTCTGCTAACAAGGTAATAATCAACGGACTCAAAAAAAGGCTTGACGAGGCCAAAGGAAACTGGGTACAGCAGTTACACCTAGTCTTATGGGGATACAGAACAAGTGTTCAATCCGCAACAGAAGAAACCCCCTTCAGGCTAACATACGGTTGCGAAGCAATGATTCCGGTTGAGATCGGAGAACCGTCCTGGAGAAGGGCCCAAAGACTGCAAGGCACTGAGGGACAAAATGATGAAGCACTGTTGATTGAGCTCGACCTGTTGGATGAGTGCAGGGAGAACGCCAGATACAAAAATATGATGGCCAAGCGCCTAGTTACGGCTAGGTTTAATAAGAAAGTAAGACCTCGGTCATTTCAGAGTGGCGACCTAGTTTTGAGAAGAGCCGACATCGGCAACAAGAATGCCAAAGATGGGAAGCTCGCAGCAAATTGGGAAGGCCCTTATAGGGTCAAGGATAATCTCGGAAAGGGAGCCTACACTCTGGAAACTCTATCAAAAAAGCCAGTAAAAAGAACTTGGAATGCTGACAAGCTGAAAACCTATTACAGTTAGGTATGAAGACATGGTCAAAGTACTAGACTCTAGTCCACATAAATAAAACGAGCCATGGAGCTCGGACAGTACTTGATTTGATTTTAAAGCAAATAAGCGGGCTGTAAAGCTCGGATTTGTAAACAGTCTTATTATGAATAAATGAGCAGTTGTTTTTAAAAACGCCTCCATTTATGATTCCGACATGTATGTCACGATCGTTAAAGAAATGAACCTTCGAAAAAGAAATTAACATTTTTAGATCGGACATCAGTGACTCGCAAGCCATAAAGGTAAATAGAAATGAAATCAATATGGTAAAATTAGACGAGCTCGGATTAATCAAAGTTTGTTCATAACAAAAGCTAAGCCGAAAAACGGCAATGATTACAAAATATTGTAGAAACAGAAATTAAGGGGTCCCAGCCTCGGCCTCTTCCTCGGAACCAGGAGAACCCGGAATAATGACGCCGTCCTTTACTTCGTAAGACACGTCCATGCCCTCTTCGATGAGCCCTGGGTTGAGAACTCGGGCCTGAGCAATGGCGTTGTCAAAAGCTTGGACAGCCGCGTTAACCACCGCGTTCCTGGCCTCTTCAAAATCGGCAGTCTTTTGGTCGAGCTGAGTTTGAAGCGCCTGAAGTTGGACATCTTTATCCCCCAAAGATTGGGTAAGGACTTCTTTCTCGGCGCTCAGCTCACCGACCTTAGAATTGGAAAGGCACAGGTCCTCCTTCGCCGTGTCCACCTCCTTCTGCAGATCCCCAAATTTAACCTCCAGGGCGGACTTAGATCGCTCTAACTCCACGACCTTAGCAGAGAGGGATGACTTGGCCGCATTCGCCTGGTCCAGATTCTGGAGGAGGTCCTGAAATATCTGGATCAATGAGGTCGTCTTTAAGGCGTCCTCCTCCATCCGCTTCAACATGACCCTCACAGAAGAGGTCAGGCCGGAATCCAGAAAAAGACCAGGGGGAGGCTTCAAAGCCGCCCTGAGACGGTCAGAAACGCCTGACTTCCATAGCTCCCCTGGCTCCAAACTGAGGAGGGCCCCCTGGGTCCACTAGGAAGCAGGTATTGCAGCTGGACTTGGTGATGGGGGAGAAACATCAATAGGAACCACCTCGTCAGCGGGTGGGTCCTCCCCCAAAATGATGTCTACCCGCCGTCGCTTTGACGCTTCGGGTTCTGGAGGGGCAGCCTCTCGCGACTTGCCCTTACCGGCTCGCTTGGGTAGATACTTCTTGTACTCAGCCGAAGTCATGCCAACTGAAAATCAGAAAATGCAGTGTTAAAAAGCATCAAAAAGAGAATGTTGTCAAAGTTAAATAAAAAGCTTGACATACATACCAAACTCATAAATAGCATCATCTCCAAATTTATTTACTATCCGACTTAAGTCGATGACGCCACAGTCGTCAGTGTACTCGATTAAAATCCGCACTGCGAATCTCTCAGCTCTGGAAAGCGCGGACACAGGAGTGGCGTAGTGTTTTGGACGACGTCGATAGTGTTTTCGCGTCCAATACAGCTCGAAGTGGCATAATAAGTTCCCATCATCTAGCAGCTCCTTGCCAAACCAAGGGAGGGAATCGGGACGAGAAGCCACTTTAAAATAGGCATTCTTAAAGCCTTTAAAGGATTGAGAGTAAGGGATGAAAAGTCCCCTACCAGGGGTACCTCGGTAGGTAACCCACCCTTTCCTCTCTTTTAACTCGGCACCACTCCGAGCCGTATAGACATCAAAAAAGAAATAAAAAAGGGGGACTGTACAAGGAAGAAAGAGGTAAGAGCACAATTGCTCAAAACCTCGGATAAAAGCCCACGAATTTGGGTGAAGTTGGGAAGGCGCTACTCGAATCCGACGCAGCACGGCCATTTGGAAGTCTGTGAACGGAAGCCGAATTCCGACCTTTGTGACCAGATCCCGGTAGAAAAAGAAGAAGCAGGGCTCATCTGATATGGGGCCTGCGCATATCGGAAAATCACCCGGTGGAAGAAGGTCGACCCCCTCAGGATTCCCAAGAGGAAGCTGGGAGACGTCGGCTGGAGTCATTACTGACCGCATATGAAGGATTTCTAGAAGAACCCATTCATTGACATCAGAATTGTCCATTGTCAGGTCCCTGGAACACGAAGGAGTTGGGTCAGAAATATAATCAACCTGACTTGACCCAGAATCATCTAAATCAGATGGTAACGGGCCTGGACTCCAAGAAAAAGGGATAGAGTCGTCAGAACTACTAAGGAGATCGACGAAGGGCACCTGACTGGATGCCGAGTCATCAAAAGCGGAAGGGATTTCCGATTTGGGAAAACCTAGCTCGGATGAAGAAATGCTGGAACAACTACTACTTAATGGGAAAGGTGGGATCCGATCTAAAACAGACCCCGAACCTTGCCCAAACGGTGGAGGAGGAAGAATATAAGACAAGGGAACTGGCTCGGAAAAGAAACTCGGTCCAGAAGTTGAAGCTTGAGGAATCGAGGAGGACGCACCTCTAGTAAAAGAGGGTTGGGGGTGTTCACCCCTGCGTCCCCTCCGACCTCTACCTCTCCTACCACGAGCACCTCTGGAGGTCCGACGACCTCCTCGGTGACTTCGGAGAAGCTGCTCAAGCCTCTCCTCTTCAGTATACTCCCTACCATAAAACCAGTACTGAACGGATCGTGGCAACCTACCTATCATCTCCTCAGATACCTCTCTACTATCATTTTGGCCACTAGAACTACTAGGAGTGTCCATTACCCACTTAAAGGGTGGATAAGACAAGAAACACTCCTTACTCAACCAGAAAACGAACAAGAAAAACAGAAATCTACAAAAGAGAGAGAAAATTACCTGGTACAAAAACTGGGTAGGAGAAATGTGAACGAAGAACACTGGGACAAATGAAGAATATGCAGAAAACCCAACCCTAGGAGACGCGTAAGAGCAGGAAAGGGGAGGTGGTAATGAACATGCGAATTTATAGGGCTGAAAGGGGGTGGAAGACCAAAGGGTGATCTCCCAAATGTCTCAGGCATCAGGGGCAAAAGAGGATTTTCGCCGCCCTGCACCACCTGCGTTGCCTACCTGCAGTTAATGATCACAATCATGGCCTACTCTAGGCTCAGAGTAGCTTTCCTGCCCAATGCGCGGAACCGCCAGTAAAGGGAGTACACGTGTCCAGTTATAACCGTCACTGCAGGAGTAAGACGAAAGGACAGAAAATGGTAAGAAAAACGAAAGGTCAGAAAGCTGAAAGGTCATGTCAAGGGTTCCGACATTCAAAATCCACTGACCTCACAAACCTGATCGAAAATTATAACAAAATTCGAAGAGTTACGACCTCCGACATAGTTTGCACGTGGAATAAATGGCAAGATGAAGAACGGCTAATTAAACCAGAGAATCTCGGCATTCCGACTTTCCGAATACCGAGCTGGGGGGCAACTGTTACGGATGGAGCTCAGTCAACCGCCTTCCGAGAATATCTCGGATGGGGAATATGGCAAAATCCCAACTGACCCAAATATGCCCGTTGAGGCCGACCAAGTCGGACGAAATCTCAACTACGGAGCTCAGCAGCCGAGCCAGGTACCTCTATAAATAAGCACCTAAACATCTCAGGTACACACCTCTGAATCGCCTAGCTTATTCCACTCATTGTGCACACACAACACCCCCTGGTTATAAAGCCTATTGCTGGTGCGCAGTGATTGGGACCTCGGCATATAGCCTAGTAAATTGGGCATATACATCATCTCTGAGCGCATACCATCCGGTATAGCAATACGGTCTACCTCGGACCTAACAATTACCAAAATAAATAGAAAGATTAAATAATTAAAAAGGTATACGTACGTAGAAAATTTAATGGATGAATGTTTTTATTAATCTCCTCTATCTCAACAACTCATCGTGAACGTCTGCTTACAATCTTTGTCTCAAGTTTGTGTGAATTTTCCTGTTTTGTCACCTTTCACATGAATGAATTTTCCCATTTTGTCACTTTTTACGTCTCTCTTTTTTTTTTTTTCTTCTTTTAATTTGTCCTTCTTCATCTTGCTGCATGCACACACAATGTTCTGTATACCCCGGGATTTTCCACATATTAGCTTTCCTGCAAACAAATCAAGTCGAACGAAGAAGAAGTATTTGATTAGATCATTTGAGCCCCGAGACAAAAATGATGATAAAGACGCAATCATCAAAAGGAATACATATGCATGCTTTGATCACATATATATCATCACCGCAAATTGGTTTAGTGGATATTTGAGGTATCACAAGAAATAAACTTTGTTATTTTATTTTATGAGTGAGGATATTAACTATCAAAAATTCTTACTACCAACTTACTACACATTACATCACCATTGGATCAAAGAGAGAGAATGTTAAAAAAAATTTGAAGAGAGAGAAAATGTTAATGTAATGGTGATTAGATAGGTAGTAAGTTGGTAGTAGAAAATTTTGGTAGTGAAAATATCTCTCCTCTTAATTTATCGTATAAGTTAGTTTCCTAAAAAAAATATGAAGATTGTGAGTTAAGATTTATGAGTAGTAGCTGATTTTTAGCATACATATAACTGACAATTGATGAGTAGCTGATTTTTAATTTTAATTTTAATTTTTTTGGAACAAAGAGAAAGTCTTGTTAATTTATAGAAACTAAATAATAATAGTTTGAGCACACGGTGCAAATCCTAGATTGATTGGGAAAGATTTCACTTAATTAGCAATCACAATTCACAACACAAAGAACAGAAACCGTCACACTTGATTCTTCAACGCGTGGCACCACTGTTATCTTTTGGATCGTGACGTAGAGAGTGTTGTTCTCCTATTTTCTCGGACCAGTCTTTCATCTTTCTCATTTTTTTTCAGTTATCTCACCAATGTTACACCCATGACCCAGTAGCAATACTATAAAATATAAAAATCAAATAATTAAAAATACATTATATACGTAAAAAATAAAAAAAATAAAAAAATCCAATGGATGTCTCCACAATCTTAACTAACCCAACAACAACCATCTTTGATTCAACGTGAAAGTCTCCCTGCATTCTCATCTGTGTTTTTTTTTTTTTTTATTTTCAATTCTTCTTCTTTTCCCTTCTTTTTATTTGTCCTCCTTCATGTTGCTGTTTTGATAATTTTCAAATTCTTGAAGTGTCAACAAGCTAAACTCAAAAGGGAAGGTTTGGCTTGGATTTATGCATTCTGAAAACCAATATGCATATGTTAGAGGTAATTTTCACATTCTTTGAATTTTAATTTGAAATCTGGAAATTTGGTATACAATGTTGAATTGAGAAACATTGCATACAAAAAAAGTTGTCTTTTTTAACTCCAACCTTCTCGGACGTTTTCTTCTTTAGGATTGTTTTTTGTGATGGTGAGAAAAATAGCGACATATTTAAAGTGTAAAAAGATTTTGCCTTTTCTATTCTGAAGGGTTGTTTGATTTTGTGTAGTGCTATAGAATGAACATGCTATGGTCCCTTGTTATTTCCCTCTTAGTTTCTTCCATACTAGTCTTCTTCCCTCTTGAATAGCGAGGTCTTACATGCCTATGGCTTTAGGGCTTGCAATTTCTCATGTTGCATGAGAAATGCAAATTTACCTACGGAGAGAAAGAAGTGGGACCTACTTTAAAGAAAAAAATAAAAAATAAAAAAGTGATTGTCACGGACATCGAAGTGAGAGTGATAGGAGAGGAGACTTCTCATATAACATGAAAAGTCTTTTTCCCATTGGCTTTAACTAGTAAATGGAATTGGAATCATAATGTTTTCTTTGTGGTGCCTACACTGCATTGTGTTGTGTAATTTAATTCAGAGTTCCATGATTGTAACTTTTACTTTTCTTGGGGTGCATGCATGTGCATGGATTGGATATTAATTTCAGGCTTTCAGCTTTCAAGAGTTTCTAGGGTGATATGATACAATGGGAATTTATTTGACATGTATATTCATGAAAACCTGAAGTTACGTGTCCCTCAAGGAACCTAGTCATGAATTCCCCATCTAGCAACCACAATACAGAACCCAGAGAATCGGGTAGCCCAAATTCCAATGGAATTAATAAAAATGGGTATTTAGTATCCATTCCAGGTGAGGTGGAAGGTATATATGCCCTTCTTAGTAATTTGCATGATATATGTGTTCATTCATGTGATGATGTTATCTTTCTATTTGAATATTTTCAGCCAAACATCGATTACTTTTGGTTCAGTGGTTAACTAGTCTTCTTCCTTCATTGCACTTTCCAATAAATATCACGGATGATGACTTAAGAATGTGCTTGAGCAATGGCACAGTTTTGTGCCAAATACTGAACAAACTACGACCTGATTTCGTGAATGTGGTAACACTTTTTAACCTTTTAATTAACTCAAAACTATTAATTGACAATTTTATTTTAGATATACCTTTCAGTATGGATTCTCTTTGTTAGGTTAGTGAAGATGGTCATACTCTGCCATCACAATCAGAGAATGTTAAAACATTTCTGGAAGCTTTGGATGGATTGGGATTGCCCCGGTTTGAAATATCAGACCTAGAGAAGGTATAAGATACCTGACTTTGTGTCATGGATTAACAAAATATATTTTGGAGTCAGTTACAAAATTGTAATGTAAGGGCCGGCTTGGCTCAGCGGTAAGCTTGCTTGCCGTGGTGTGTCAGGTCGCGAGTTCGAATCAGTCTCTCTACAAAAAGCAGCGGAAAGACCGCCTAGAGTATTCCCTTCGCCAGACACTCACAAAGTGGGTATTTGAACTGGGTTGGCCCTTTCTAGTTACAAAATTATAATGGGGCATTTATATCTATTTTTGGGATCATAGTTTTATGTATAGCATTAGTTTTGTTGATATATGAGTTTTTTTCATGAGCATTGTATCTTTTGTTGTGTAGGGATCTATGAAGGCTGTTGTGGATTGCCTTTTAACACTTAGAGCGAAAAGTTTGCAGAATGCTTTTGGAGATAATATTTCTGTAACTAAATCCAACATAGCAAGCCCTCGTGGGAATGCATCTTCCAATTTTCTTTTTTCTCCACGATCTGGCGATGAACAGTCCAAGTTTCAACGTGTTTTGAGTAGCCCAGTTATGCAGGGTCCGGTGAATTCTATTCAACTCAGCCTCTCCCTTCTCTCTATCTATCTCTCTCTCTTTCTCTCTGTGTGTGTGCATGTGTGTATGCATATGGAGATAATGAGATACAATTTCCTAAACGTGTTTTACATGGTTATATGGTTTTGTCTTTGAGTGATTGATTCTACTTATTTGTATCTTCTGCAGTGTCATCAGCTTCATTAATACACCAGGTTGGTCATAAGTTCCATGAGGTGTTTCAACTGAAACCTGGAAGCTATGCTGATCTTCCTCCTGCAAAAATATCAGAAATGATGAAGTCAAACAGTTTAGATGTAAGTTCTCAAAGTCAATCCACAAACACACAATACATAGAGAGATTTACAAACCCCTAGCTCATTTATGCATATTGGGGTTTGCTTATACGGGTTCAAACCCTGCCTCACAAATTCTTTTTTGTTTACAAACTCTACTCGGTTGGGGGATTAGGACCGGTAGCGAAACTACATTAATCACCTACAGGGTCGTACTCCAAGGGCAAGGTGACCGGAGGAGGTTGAATGGGGATACCTCCGGGTTATACCAAAAAAAAAAAAAGAGAGAGAGAGAGAGAGATTTACAGTTTATTTATGTATATTATATATAGATATAAATATATATGATACATCACTGATTTGTTGCAGAATGCTCCCACTCAGTCGCTTCTGAGTGTTGTGAATGGTATTCTTGAAGAAAGTGTAGAAAGAAGAAACGGAGAAATACCTCATGTATGGCTTTGGAGACTTCGGTTTGGTGTTACTTATGTTCATTAACTCATTCATGAAACTACATGTATAAATCCATGCAAATGACTTGCACCATATACACATGTAACACACACAGTTTCATATGTATTGTCTATTATCTTTGTTGTTCCAGCGTGTGGCTTGCTTGTTGAGAAAGGTTACTCAGGAGATTGAGCGGCGCATGTCATCTCAAGCAGAACATTTAAGAACTGTATGTCCATTACATTGTTTTCAAAAGCTAGTTACTTTGTTTTCTTAGTAGTTTTCATCATATAACTATCTTACCCTCTCACTGCCTTCAGCAAAACAATCTCTTTAAGGCTCGAGAAGAAAAATATCAATCGAGAATAAGAGTGCTCGAGGCTATTGCATCTGGAACTAGAGAAGAGAGCGAGGTAACACCAATTCATTTTCTATTCCTTCATATTTTGCTCTTTGGTATGAGTTTTCTATTGATCAAAGGGAACTTTTGTGACAGATTATTGCTAGCCAGCTTCAGCAGTGGAAGGTAAATGTTTCCTTTGCACAATATGCAACAAATTGATACACTTGTAGAGAGTACAAGACGAGGTTTTGATTGAATTGTTTTCCTGTTATGGGATATTTGGCCCTTCAATACAGGTTGAGAAGATCAAAGAGGAAGAAGAAAAAATGGCAGATGAAAAAGATGTTACTAGGTTGATGAATGAGCAGGACGACAAAATTATGGAAATTTCAGCATTGAAGCAAGAACTGGAAACAACCAAAAAAACATACGAAATAGAATGCATGCAATTGAAAGCAGAAGCTAAAAGTGCTGAAGCAGAATTGAAACAAAAGTCTCAAGAATATGTTCATCAATTGGAAGAAATAAGAAATAAGGTTAATGAGCTTGAGGCTTCTTCTGATTCAAAATATCAGAAGTTGAACATGGAAGAGAACCAATTGCAGGAGGACAAAAATATGGAAATTTCAGCATTGAAGCAAGAACTGGAAACAACCAAGAAAACATATGAAGTACAATGTTCGCAATTGGAATCAGAAGCTAAGGGTGCTGAGGCAGAATTGAGACTAAAGTCTCAAGAATATGAACTTCGATTGGAAGAATTAAGAAATAAGGTTAAAGAGCTTGAGGCTTCTTCTGATTCAGAAAATCAGAAATTGAACATGGAAAAGAACCAATTGCAGGAGGACAAAAATATGGAAATTTCAACATTGAAGCAAGAACTGGAAACAACCAAAAAAGCATATGAAGCACAATGCTCGCAGTTGGAATCAGAAGCTAAGGATGCTGAAGCAAAATTGAGACAGAAGTCTCAAGAATATGAGCATCGATTGGAAGAACTAAGAAATAAGATTAAAGAGCTTGAGGCTGCTTCTTCTTCAATATATCAAAAGTGGAACATGGAAAAGAACCAATTGAAGACTACTATAAATTTTCAATTTAGTTCCCTACAGGTATACTTACAAATGTGTTAATGTCAATGTTATCGTCGTGATGTCAAACATTACAATTTTGTATTGAATTTGCAAACATACAGAAATTGAAATTATCTTGGGAATCCACTAAGCATGATGTTATGAAAGAGCAAACGGTTTATGCAGAGGAGTGTAATCGATTAGGTAGGCCTTGTTATTAGAATGTTATTTCAGTGTTCCACCTTCCTTTATTTTTGGAAAAGTCTATGATTATTTGATTGTAAATTGTTCAGGTGTAAATCTTAAGTCACTGGTACAAGCAGCTGAGAACTACCAAGAAGTTCTTGCTGAAAATCAAAATTTGTTTAATGAAGTTCAAGAGTTAAAAGGTGGCATTATCTGTGTCTGCCTATTACGTTATTGATGTAGGTGTACTTTGAATTCACATAAAGTTTTTTTTTTTATATACAGGAAACATCAGAGTATATTGTCGAATCAGACCATTTATTTCAGGGAAAAATGAAAAACAGTCTATTGTAGAACACATTGGTGAAAATGATTTGGTCGTGGCAAATCCCACCAAAGAAGGGAAAGATGCTCTTAGATCATTCAAGTTTAATAAGGTTTTCGGCCCTGCCTCTACTCAAGGTTTATTTCTATATACTCACCATTTTTAAGATTAGGCTATGGATGGGTATCTAATATCGGAACAGTGATGGCAAAAAAAATTACCAACGCCAACAGTAAATTTTGCCAAAATGTCACGTGGCATATTTCGTGTAGCGAAATATGCCACGTCAGAATGCTCAGAACCAAAAAGTGTCATGTGTCAAAATTGTTGAAATTCGCTACATAATCAACAATTTTGACACATGTCACTTTTTGGTTCTGACGTGACATATTTCGCTACACTGTGTAGCGAAATATGCCACGTGGCATTTTGACAAAATTTACCGTTGGCATGGTAGTTTGATAATTTTTTTTTGTCAACAGTGGCACTTTGGTCACTGTTCCTCTAATATCTGTAGATGAAATTTTTTGCATCATGATATCTGTGTGTTCAGATTACAGTTTCTTTTAGTTGTTATGTTGACATTCTGATGTTGTGCTCATTATACTGATCTGAATGATGCAGTGGAGGTTTACTCTGACATCCACTCCCTTATAAGATCAGTACTCGATGGATATAATGTATGTATATTTGCTTATGGCCAAACTGGTTCAGGAAAAACTTACACAATGGTATGAAACCTCTGGACTTATTGATTTCATCTCATACATCATTCATGTAAAGGAATTCCTCATTATATAAGATGCCAACTTTTCTCAGACTGGTCCAAATGGAGCAACTAGTGAGAATCTTGGAGTTAATTATCGAGCTCTAAATGACCTTTTCAAAATTTCCACAAGTAGAGCAAGCACCATAATCTATGAGGTTGGGGTTCAAATGGTTGAGATATATAATGAACAAGTGCGTGACTTGTTATCAACTGAGGGTTCTACAAAAAGATATCCTTTTCCAAAAACTTTAGACAGTTTCTACTTTGCATGAACTTTCTTCTTCTAGTTTTTTTTTTTCTTTGATTTCCTTGATTTGCACACACTTGGGATATTGACTCAGACTCAATCCAAGGGTATAGCAGTACCTGATGCTAGCATGTACCCTGTCAAATCACCTTCAGATGTCATTAAGCTAATGGATATTGGACTTAAAAATAGAGCCATGGGTGCAACTGCTATGAATGAAAGAAGTAGCCGTTCTCACAGGTTAGACCCTTTCTTTCTTTCTTTCCTAAACATTAAATATTGAAATGAAAGCTTTCTATTATATAATGAAATCACATAAACTTATTGTGTACACAGTGTGGTCTCAATTCATGTTCGTGGGAAGGAATTGAAGTCTGGTTCTATTCTACTTGGTAATCTTCATTTGGTAGATTTGGCAGGAAGTGAAAGGGTAGATCGCTCTGAAGTAACTGGGGATAGGCTTAAGGAAGCACAACATATAAACAAATCACTATCTGCTCTTGGAGATGTTATTTTTGCACTTTCTCTAAAGAGCTCCCATGTACCCTACAGAAACAGCAAGCTTACTCAACTTCTGCAAACTTCTCTTAGTAAAATCTTTGTTCATCATTTATTTAAGCAAGAGTAAACACCCTTTTTGGTCCCTGTCAATATCTACGAAATCCTTTTTAGTCCCTGGCAATAAAAAAGGACCAAATTGGTCCTTAAAATCATGAAAAAAGGGCCACATTAGTCCTTCTGTCAATTGTAATAAGTACTCCTTGGTCCTTTTTTCATCATTTTAGGGACCAATTTAGTCCTTTTTTATTGCCAGTGACTAAAAAGGATTTCGTGGATATTGTCAGGCACCAAAAAGAGTGTTTAATCTTTATGCAAACATGCCTTGCTTTGCTATTTCAGTTTAGGTTTTCTTTTAAGCTTCTACTAGACTACATTTGAATCTTGTCTTTGATCTTACTGCACAGGTGGTCAAGCAAAGACACTCATGTTTGTCCAAATTAATTCAGATGTAACTTCATTCTCTGAAACACTGAGTACTTTAAAGTTTGCTGAGAGAGTTTCTGGAGTTGAGCTAGGAGCTGCACGAAGTAGCAAAGAGGGAAGAGATATCAGAGAATTAATGGAACAGGTACTTAACTTTTTGTGTTACTTACTTTTCAGCTTTTTGTGAATGCATCAAAATGCTTTTCAGTTGATCTAATATTCATTTTATACTTTGAGAATAGAACACTATATTGAAGAACACTATATTGAAAAAAGATGAGGAGATTGAGCGGCTACAATTACTTAAAGGTTCAGTTGGTGGTGCTCTTAAGGGAAACCAAAAACCATTAAGTAGAGGTCATAAGTACCTTGAAGCTGATACCAAGGAATCATTGGATGACCATATACACCACAATGAATTTCTCCATCAATCCGAAACTTCTGGGGGAGATATAGGTAATATTGCTTCAAACGCAGAAACTCTGGGACTTTCAGATGCAGAATTTGAAGAAAGATTGAGTGATAATTCTGACAATGATCTTGCTCCGGGCACAGAAACTGATGCTTCTTCTGAAAATTCCATTCAAAATGAAGGCTCAAAATCATCAGTTAAGATGGAGAAGTAAGTAGTTCTTATATTCCTGCTAAACGATTTTACTATTAAAGCTTCCTATTAGTAAGGGAATTCTTCAATGACTAGGTAGGAACTTAACACATTAATTGAAGGGTTTCATGTTTATCATGTAACATAATATAACTTCACTTTCCTACACACACATTAAAGAAGTGGGATCCACATATTTTTCTTTTTCTTTCATCATTCCACTTTCTCGCCCTTTTGATGTGAGAGTTGGAAACAACACTTAAATTATGTAACATAACATTAATAAAACCCTTAATTGAAAGCATAATCTCAAGTTATATATATAGATACACACACACTTGTTATCTAAATAGATGTATTTTCCTTGAGCCATCTGATGACAACTTTGTGATTGCTTTCCTAATACCAGTCTTATTTCTTTTTTAAATTCTTTCCTAATACATTGTTCAGGGTATTGCACATAGAATCATTCAGTACTATATAGGAAATCAGTTTGATGCATGTTAAATGTTGCATATACATTTATGTGAGTAGATGCATATGTGCAGTTATTCATAAATCTTGGACAGGGAACAGTAATGCTTAAAATTAATATGCATGGCATTTAATTTATATTTTTGATGCAGATCTAAAGCAATACCCAAAAATGTTCAAGCGATACGGAAATTAGGCCGAATCTCATCATCTACCACGAGTACAGTAAAGGATAGTCCCTTGAAGAAGTCGCCAGGTATGTAATGTAATAATAGAGGGTATGAATACTATATTAATCATTTCCTTTTTAAAATCTCTGCTATTTGAATTTTCAACTTTCTTCACAAAATTACTTTCAGGTATGAAAAAAAGCGCCAGTATTGGCCACCAGCTTAAAACTCCGAAACGGTGGCAGTAAAGTAGGAGGCAGTAGTTATAATTCATTTATAATATCGAGAGTTTGACACGCATTATGTAAATATATTATTTCATTGGTAAGTTCTAACACTTGACTTTTAGTCACATTGGTGACATTTTTATGTGGTTATTGTAACCAATTTTGTATTCATTTGTGGATACTATAACCAATTAAGGAGCTAAACTGCATCAGTTTAAATGGTAAAAGATAATGATATACGTTATGTGCGTAGAACAGTAAGTCACGATACGTTTTTCAAAATCATTTACGTTTAGAATAATCCTTATTGTTCCATTTCCCAAAAATTATATTATTTAAATATATATTTTTTTCTTAAAAAAAAACTACACCATATTTGATCAACCAGTCCATAATCCAAAGACAACGGTACTGAGGACATGTTTGGATGAGCTTTCTTTGTTCTTCTCCAAAAACTGCTCTCTTTTTTTTTCAACAAAAAAAAATACTTCTCAAAAAAATATCTACAAATTTATGCTTTTTGGTCAACAGCTATTCACAAGTCGGATAAGAACAGGACTGATGCTCATTCCATCAAAACAACCCATGGGCACGCTATGATCCTGTGAATGTTTGGGCCTTGCGGGTTTTCAAACTAGTCTCATTTGCGATTAAGGGGTTTCCTTATAATCCAAATGACAAATGTCTTGATTATATATTTTTAAGGATTATAATTCTCACGTTGAAGGAGAATTGAAATCTCATGTTGTAGAAATAAAAAACATGTGGGACTCATGTGTTAGAAAAAATTATATGTAAGACCCATGTCAGCACGGAAATCGAAGGGTGTGTAGAAAAATTATAATTATCATGTTAAATGAGAATTATAAAACCCATTTTTTTAAAACTGAAAATCTTTTAAATAAAAATTTAGCAAAATCAAATAGAATTTAAGGGCAATATAATGTTTTACCTCAAGAATAGGTTTTCTAAAATAATTGACTAATAAAGATGTTGCATGCAATTATCAATTATGTATGTTTCATCTTTTGTTTAAAATTAAAATTTCAAAAAGAAAAAAAAATGAAATCACTTCACTCATTCGCTCCTATATAATAAAATAGTCATCACTCTACAATCTTCTGTTGTGCTCTCTTGTTTTTTTTTATATATAAAGACACGTAAATTTATCATGAGTAATTAAATATTTATTATTTATTAACCATAATTAATAAATTACTAAATATAATTGAATCAAGAATTAGAAATAATATAATATAATGAATCGTAGGAAATCTCCTTGAATGATAATATTTGCACATAACTTTTGGTCGAATAATCTCATAGAAATAGATATAAATCATTGATTTTAAGGAAGAAAAAAAAAGGATAATATTATGCGTTATTGGAAGAAAAGTTACGTAAAATTAACACAATTTATTGTATTACTTACCCTGACAGATACATGTAGTTGGCATACATGTTTATAAAATCTATTTTTTTAACTAAATAAATATTGAGTTTTGTACTTTTTAGCCAATTATAACTTATAGTTTTATATATTTTTTAAATGAATATTAATGATGGGATAGGATATTGTGACACACAAATAATGTTACGCACAATGTTACGACCACATCTTAACCGTTGACTTCCGCCAATCAACAGTTATCATTTTTCAAATCAAATTCATTAATTAATTACTAATTCGCAATAAATGATAACCGTTGATTGACGGAAATCAACGGTTAAGATTTGGTCGTAACATTGTACGTAACATTATTTGCGTGTCACAATATCCTATCCCATTAATGATATTTTAGAAAAAAATTAAACTAGATAGTATAGTAGAGAGAGAAAGAAACACCACTTATTCAGCTTAATCTGTGGCAGTCTTGTTCATTCCTCTCATTCTTCATGCGTGTCTCTTTTTTCATGTTACTTGCTTTGGCTCTGGTCTTTCAATTTCAAAATGCATCAATAACATAAACATTCATCTTTGTCCCTCTTTTCCATGGATTCCAGGCTCCATATATAATCCATGCTTCCACATGTTTGTTATTTTTGATTTGTGGGGTCGCTCTATTTTCTTTAATCATACATTACAAAAGAGTGCACATTCTTTTTGGGAGAACTTCAGGAATGCCAATGTGGTTTGCTTCAAAATCATCTATGCTCATGTGATTTTTTTTCTATCACATATATCCCTGTGCTTCTATAACAAGTGCAACTGTTGTGACTAAAAAAAACATACCCCTTTTACAAACCACGGGGGCATATTTGATAAAAAAAAACCATAGGAACACAAGTGATTCTGAAATAAATCATACCGGCATTGTTAACTTTACCCTTCCTTTTTCTGCAGTCATGTACTACCATTCATCTTGTAGGTCAATGTGAGGGGAAGAAAAGTGGAGTGGAATAATCTCTTTGAAGTTTCCCTCCCATGATACTCACTTTGCTCATCTTCTCTTCACACCAGTGCAACTGTTGTTCACTTAAGTCATTCATTCTTAATACCCTTGACACCACTTTTAGGTCTATGAGAGCCATCAAAATCTCCATCTCTTCTTCCACATTTAACTTCCTCTTCCTCATGCATTTTCCTGAATACCGGAGATCCTTAGCCTTCATTCCCTTCTGCTTATTATTAGAGTTGAATACACAAATATGTGTTAGGAAAACTAAATCAAATTAAAATTAATGTAAAATTTGAAACTTGCCTTTTGATTAACTTTCTTCATTAGCTGGAGTAATGTTGGATCAACCGTGCCTCTTTGTTTTCTCCTAAAGTAGGCTGCTAGGATCTGACATGGTTTTTCTTTATCAGTCTTCAGAAAATTCATGAATGTTCTTATCCCATCCTCCATTATCTTAAGAAATGAAGCTGATGATATGTTACGGTGAAAATCACCATCCTTCTGATCCTCCTCTGATTCTTTAAAACAAACAAGAAAAATAATTATTCATGACAATGCTGTTTACTCATTCTTAGAGTGAGTAATAATATTTGTACATTAATTTATTCTTTTACACCTCAATGTTACATCTTTTTCCAGCATATGTTATTAGTTTTAGCACACCATCCGTCGGATATGGCTCATATTTCGCATGTTGATGAGAGCCCTTGTTATTGGGATTAGCAGACAGACAACTGGGGTCCCGTAGAGGTTATGTACTGTTGTGTGCCTCTGATTTATTATAATTTCCTTAGCAGTTTGGGCTTGGGCCCATAAATAGTTGATGTTATGATTTTCTAATCCTATTTATATTATTCTTGTAAACCGATTGATTTGTAATGAGAGGCGGTAAAGACTAAAGTGAATATAGTACAAACAAACTGGACGTAGCCTATATTGGATAAACCGGGATAAATCATCATGTCAATCTCCCTACTCTTTTCCGTTTTCTCGATTTTGTGTGATTGTCGATTTCAAACACCATCCAGGTTCCTATGCAGTAATTGAATCAATTCCAAGTATAGAAATTTGATAGTGTAAGATTTGAACTAAAATAATGGCGTTCAAATACAGGGTTATTTTTAAATGTCTTGTTCTGTTTTATTTTACCAACAATACTAATTATATGCCATTCACTCCAAGTCCATGATTTATGGTTGAATAACTTGAATTATTACTTGGTTTGAGTTTGCCCATATTATCTTTATACCTTTTGACATGAAATCTACTGCTACAAGAGAAGGAGCAAAAGTAATAATCATACCTCGATATTCTGGCACAAGGAGCAATTTTGGTGCCAAAAGCCTCATTCTAGCATAGATCTCAGGTCTTCTGCCATGCTCGTAAGGTTCATTCTCTATGTATCGCTTTAACAAAACTCGAAATTGCTGGAATTGCTGTGCAACGGTGGCAGGACAACCTGTATCAAGACCATGGCGTGAAGCATGTTTGGAATGAAAATTTTTGTAGTTCCAACTAAGTGCTTCCCATGTTAAGCAAATTTGGGCAACATATGCAGCCTCTAGTTCACGATATGGGTTGTGACCGAAATCCGCTGGCTTTTTGTTTATAGTTGGAAACTTGTATACAATACGCTCTGATATTGATCTTGGAGATACTTGGATGGATCTTAAAGACTCTGAAAAATTGACTTGCAAATGCTGTCACAATAATTCATATTTATAAGAGGGGGATGATAT
The DNA here is from genome assembly GCA_032173675.1 of Gastrolobium villosum. NCBI lineage: Eukaryota > Viridiplantae > Streptophyta > Magnoliopsida > Fabales > Fabaceae > Gastrolobium > Gastrolobium villosum. Next base: position 33,427 of record JAVKPL010011639.1, on the reverse strand, counting down.
TCTAACAAATAAGTCGTGTTATTATCACGTTACTACCAATTATCTCACTGTTAGATCGATTATATTGATCAAATGATTATATTTTTTTACATCTTTGTATGATAATGATTTCCCAAATTTAAGGTACAAAGGTGGAAATAAATATAACGTATTAAATTTGAGAAATCATAAATGGAAATAATTATAACCGTTGGATCAATATAATCGATCATCTAACGATGAGATTGATTGGTAGTAACATGGTAGTAACACAATTGGTTGTTAGAATATCCTTCCCCGTATAATAATGCACTAAGAAATAGCAAATGGTCGTTACCATTTTCATGAAGTTTCTGTGCACCAATTCTGTCTAAGAATTCCATTTCTTCATCATATTTTTGGAACAAAGTATATGATTCCCACTTGGGGCAACTCCTTCTAGATGAGGAAGAAAATGCGTCTTCGGTCTCAGAATCCCTCCATTCAGAGGAGCTATTAGAGTCATCATCATCCTTCTCTTCAACAATCAACTTTTTATTCTGCAACTGGGAAGAAGCAAACACAAAGAATCTTTCATCCCTCATGAGGTTTGCCTCCTGCACCTTCTTATTTTTAATAATTTCACGACTAACATGATCTTCTGCAGAAATTAGTATAAGACAGTTGAACTACTATAAGTGTTGCATGTGAATAATTTAACTAACTATATAGAATGGAATGACCGGGAAGTTTATATTTATAAACTTCTTATTCACAAACTCTTACAAATTATATTATGTCTGACCCGTTATACACTAATCAAGAGTGTATAACCGATCATACTTAGTATAATTTGTAAACGGATCTTTCCCCTAGAATGATATATTCAGCTATTATGTGAAATACCGTCACGGTTTTTGTTAACTTTGTAAAGGTTCAGGGTGATGGGAGAGGTGTGCGTGCTTTCAACTTGGATATAATTTGGAACGTAATCAGCAGCTCTTGATGGGAAATCTTCTTCAACTGCTTCTGCTTCTTCATTTTCGAAGTCAGAAACTAATGGTGAGTTAGTATCAGAAGAATGGTTTTCCTCTGACTCTTGTTCACTCAAGCTCTCCTCAGGGCTTATGAACTCTTCAGAATGAGAATGAGTCCTTTGATCTCTCACTCTCTCGGTTGATTCAACACAAGAATACCCTTCTTCAGTTTCTTCTTCTTCTTCATCCTCGGAAAACACATATTCATGTTGTTGATATCTGTCACATACAAAGATAAGTTAGATGACAGAGGCAATTAATGTGGCAAAAGAACACACAAGAGCTACCACTAGAACCTTTGGATTAAGGGGAATATGCCAATGAAGGTTAAGAATGCGACAAGAAAAATGATAGAGGAGAAGAGGAAGAGAAGCTGTGAAGAGCTTGAGACATTGGAGAAGAGTGTAACAAGAGCTTCTACTTTGGGACATGGCATTTTCTTTGTGGTGGCTCCAGAGTGAGCTCTACCACCAAGCAAAGCAACTTCTAAAAAAAAAGTGGGGTTCAGTTGCTTTCGTAATATCAATCTTTCTTCTGTCAACATCAATTGTCTAAAATGTCAAAATCTCTAATGTCCCCAAGTATAAGCCTTTCAGCACCAAGGACAAACCTGTCATGGTGTCCCCAAAGTTTTAGAAGATTGGACAACCGTGGCTTCTCTTTTACAATAAGATCCAGGGCATTTACTCTTTACCTTGCAGACATATTTTCTCTCTATGTTATCACATAAATGTGGTGAGACCCGTCATTTAAATAAAATAGAAAAAAAAAAAATGAATGTCATATTTTTTGATGGATGTGTAAGAGATAAAATTATTATATGAGAATTTGGGTGCATGCAATTTCAAATAGAGATTTATATCTATTATGTCACATGATACAAAAATTTTTCCTACACACATCACATTTTGTGGGGCCCACACTTTCTGAAGCAAAATAAAAAAATAAAAATTAATGCACGCAAAATGAATCTCTATAACATTACACAATCAACGTGACCCTTATAAAACACTTTCAAATATGAGTTTTATCAGCTGAGGACACTTCCGAAGGGATTTTTTAAAGTGATGGGGACCATTTTTTTTTAGGTATTCCTTTTCTATTTTTGGAAAAATGTACTTCCTTTTCAATCCTTCAATTCTTTAAAAATTCCTTCCCACTCCTTTGTCTTTTACTATTTTTGGAATGAGATAATGTGATAGGGGACCATTAAAACAAACCTCCCCATTACACTACATTAACATTTTTTTAACGTGATTTACTTTCGATTTTCTCTCTATTTTTAGTCGCAGAGAAAAGGAGAAAAGGGAGGAGAGATAAAGAGTGTGGGAGGAACTGAGTAGAAAGATAGGGAAAAATAATTTATTTCAGGGATTTATAAGAGTTCTGTTGTAAGAAAAGTGATTGTGTAATGTTATAGAGATATATATTTTGCGTGTCAGAGTTTTTTTTTTATTTTGCTGCGGGTCCCACAAAATATTATGTGTGTAGAAAATTTTTTGTGGTCATGTTAAATGAAGATGATGAACCCTTTATTTTATATCGCAAATATCGACAGTTGGATGAGAGTGTAATCGAACGATATTGAAAAGGATAGGCAAAATAAGAGTAGTTAGAATAACCTATCATATATATATATATATATATATATATATATATATATATATATATATATATATATGCTTATTGTTTCTCAAGCTGTTTGAGATACTTTATATCGGACTATTAAATCATAACCGTATAAAGATATGTCAATGATAATAAAGGATGAGAGAGAAAAAGGAAATTATAACCATTCAAAGGTAAATCAATTAATATACGAAAATAAATAAATAAAACGACGTAGTTTTGGAATGGACGGAAATAAATATATCTCAAACTGCTAGAGAAATATTTTTCTCATATATATATATATATATAGACAGAGAGGGAGAGAAACATGTACTGCGTTCATTAAAAAAGAAAAAAGAAAAAAAATGAAGCCCACTTCTTTTTGAAATCAGTTGGAGAAAAATATTATCTTATGTGATATAGGATTAATAAAGCCATATATATATATATATATATATATATATATATATATATATATATATATATATATATATATATATATATATATATATATATATATAGATAGATTATATTTACAAACTACATTAAGTACGACCGGTCATACTTTAATCATGCAGTGTACGACCAGTCATACTTAGTGTAATTTACAAAAAAAAATTGTAAACGGATCATATCTCATATATATATATATAAGGAACCGGTCATACTTTAATCATGCAGTGTACGACTGGTCATACTTAGTGTAATTTGCAAAAAAAATTGTAAACGGATCATATCCCATATATATATATATATATATATATATATATATATATATATATATATATATATATATTACCATCACAAAAGTTTATTATCCTTACAACCAACCTAATCACCATTAATTTTCCTCAACCTAACAATTATAATTTATTGAAAATTATTGGGTCACTTTTATTAATTAATTATTAATTTCAATAAATTATAATTGACGGAAATCAACGGTAATTACATTAGTTATAAGGGTGATAAGTTTTTTTATGGGAGTAAGTATATCTTACCTCATATATATGTGGTATATTATATTTATAAATTTTTTATTTACAAACTATAATATGTACTATGGTAGTACATGTTCAAGTAATATGTACTACTTATAGTACATATATATATATATATATATATACGAATTTGTAAACATAAAATTTGTAAATAGAACCATTCTCCCTCTATATATATATATATCTATATATATGTGTGTGTAATTTTAATGTTTATATGGTAAATGTAAATAAATTATCTACGTTCGTTCCCAAAATGATATCGTTTTGGGTTGAAAAATTAAAAAACTATAATAAAAAAAACTGTTATAACCCTGAAATAAATTATAATTACAAGAAAATCTCGATTTCTGCCTCAAAATGACATTTTTTTGGGCTCAATATAGATAAGTTATCTACATTAACCGTAGAAAAGGCTAACCTGATATATATATATATATATATATATATATATATATATATATATATATATATATATATATATATAACTATATATATATTTAAGTCTTACTCCTCATCGTAACCGTTGATGGACGGAAATCAAAGGTTGTAATTTTTAATGTAATTAATAATTAGTTAATTAATATGATTTTTCAAAATTTAACCGTTAGATGGACGGAAATCAAGGGCTGAGATAAGGAGTAAGATTTATAAGTCTTACTCTGTAGTCAAATGATCTCTTCCCATAATTTCTATTATACTTTTCATGAATAAAGTACTTAAAGTCTTGCTTTGTAATGTGTATTTAACGCATAAAATAATAGTTATAATAGAAAATTCTTGTTATTTTCATAGCGTACTATTTGTATTTAAACACTTAATTGTATTATTATTAATATTATTCTATTTAACTATATTGTGAATTTTATTAATAGATTTTTTTTCGTTATTCAAATTTCTATTTTTTACATTTACGTTATGTTTAATACTAAATTCTATTTTTTTTATAACAATAAGGGGAAACGCCCCAATATTAAATTCTATTTAATACACTCATATATGTGTATACATTTATTTCTTTTTATTTTTTCTTTATTATTATCGTTACTATATTATATGTATATGTATATTCTATTTATTATTTATTATTATATAGAATAAATTCTTTGTCATATTCTATTCTATATTATTGGATATGATAACAGGCCCTTTTTTTCTATGTGAACAAAAAGCAAAAAAGAAGAGACCAAAACCAAGCCACACGCATAGGTAGACAAACATAAACTTCACTTTTATAAAAGAATCACATGACATTCTTCGATAAGAAGTTGAATTTATACATTTTTTTTAATTGAAAAAGATAATGCTTAATCACTCAGCTAGCATCCAAAATAAGGTTTTGCTTCTGATGATCAGTTCTGAGTTGAATGTATATTCTTTACCTACTGATGGAATAAAGAGCCATTTTAAAAAGATATTGTTGCTTTGTCAATCGCGAATTCTTGTGGCAATCTTCTTTATTGATCCTTGCCTTTAACGTGGTTACTACGATTGCAGATTGTAGCACAGATGTTGTCACAAAGAATAAGTGATTTTATATTATTATTACTATAGTTTAGAGTTTAATTAGCCAACTTATTTGTTGATCTGCACTACCTGATGTCATTCAAATGAAAAAAAAAATGGATCAATTAGGTATATGACCAAATCTAAATTCAATCAATCTCACTCACGAGGGAGGAATAAATTCAGTTCTAAAAATGGACCATTAAACTAGTTGATCATGAATTGGGGGTTCAGGTTATGATCGTTGTTATCTACACACCTTCTTCGTCTTATAATTCAATATATTTTGTATGAGGAAGTTTTTTTAATATATATAATATATTTATTTTTTAATACTTCTTACAATCATATATTTCATATAACCAATCATTAAATTTCATAACATAAATATAAATTATTATTTATTTTTTATGAATTAATAATTAATTAATGAGTTTATATTTAGTTAAAAAAATAAAAATAAAAATTAATAAAAACGTGTCAACGGAGTTGACCGAAAAATTGATATGGTTGTAAGAGGTTGTAAAAATTAGGTTGTGAATATAATCTTGCTCATTTTGTATTCATGATTTTTTCGTAATTATTGTTTAGAAGTTAAATTATTAGGATATTTTTTATCAAAAAAATAAAAAATTATTAGGATATTTCAAAGGCTACCGATAATTTTTTATTTTTTTTTATAACAAAGGCTACCGATAATTTAAAAAAAGAAGAAGTTATAAGTAAGCTTTTTTTAAACCAGTTTGTTGGAAACTTAACTAATCTGAATTTGAGCACTTATCTCTAATCAAGAGAATAAATTCCTTATCGATAATTTTTTTTATACAAGTGAGAATTGAACGCACAATTAATACAAACTATTCAAATCCCTCATCACTAAGGCTTTAAACGAGTAATTGATGGTTACAAGTATGTATTTACATGTGTGATATAATGATATTAGATGCAAAATGGTTACAAGCCTCGTGATTTTTATTTAATTATTTGAACTTTGAGATAGCTGGACACAGTTTTTAAATGAGAGGACATATTAAATATAAAATTATTAAATGAATTTTTACTCATTAGCTAAATTGTCGCGAATTAAATTTAAATTTTTTGACACCTGAATAGTTTGGGTTTAGTAATTCTAAATTGTCCGAAATAACCTAGCAAAGCCAACTGAATCCAAATTATTAAAGGCTTAAAGGTCCACAATTTAGCCATTGAGTTCGGTACCTGGACAACTGAGGCATATTATTTTGACACAAGTTTGGTCTTCCGGCGGAAATTACGTGTAGCATCTAAAATTAAGGTCTGCGTTGGGCCCATGGTTACATAATGTTAAGGTCTACCTTTATCTCTATAAATAGACCCAACAAGACCATTATACAATACACCGTATCTATCTCATATAATGTGTATTTTTTCTTTTCCAATAGTTGTAGGTTCAAGACTTAATTTAAGGATCGGTCAAGTTCCATTTTTCTTAGTATTTTTGGTGAAGTTATCAATAATATATATATATATATATATATATATATATATATATATATATATATATATATATATATAGTAAAATGTATATGATATAAAAATAAATAAAATTACAATAATGATTTCTGAATTAATCAAAACGAGAAAAAAAAAATCACGTATTATTCATAATATATAGTTAATTTTTGAAATACATTACGTACTACCTGTAGTATATAGCGCAACTGCAGCAATCCTTAAATATAGTCATTGTACAGCAAATCCTATATATATCTATATTGAAAATATTTTCTCCATTTAATTTTTTACCCAAGGTGAGTCCTAGTTTAGGAATGTTTACATAATTACACGGTAGGGTCAGACTGAGATTAATTTTTTTTTTAAATCAACTGAGATTGGAAAGAACTAAAGTCTAAAGGTAATTTTTGTCGCAATGTTTGTGGTCCTCACAGGGAATTCTTGTGGTGACAGTGATATCACTCAAAGTCGTTGTTAAAAGTTTTTTTTTTTTTTTCTCATTTCCTAAAAAAACAAAAAGAACGATACCTTCTTCATATATATAGAATTGGCTCAAGCGAGAATATGAGCTATATATATAAAACATACAAATTGTTAAAAGAGTAAGGGATTGAATTCTGAACTGGAAAATTATCACGCTGTTTAATTCGGGATTAGTTTTATAATTGTATGAGTCCCTTTTCCTACTCAGATATATGTTGAGAATAGGGATAATTAGGATCATAAAACTAAAAAATAAAATAAAATGAAAAGACATAAAGAACAAATGGGAGAAGTGGAAAAAATATGTGTCATTTTTTAAGATGTAAAATTATGTCATTTTAACTGAGAGAAGGATATAGATAAAGAGGAGAGAATGGACAAAAAAAATAAAGGTATGGGTCCCACCTTTTTATGAGAGTAAAATTATATAAATTATGTCATTTAAAAGGATAAATAGTTTTTACTTATTTTTATTTTAGAAAACATGTGCCAAACTAACAAGACTTTTGTAGTATAAGTCGGTTTCCCTATTGTCAAATAAGAAAAGGCTATTATAATGAAGGGTTTTATAAAAGTTATGTTATAGGAAAAATGATTCTGTTATAGCCTAGCGTTGTTAAAAAAAAAAAAAAAAACCTATTATATATTAATGAAGTTAGATCAGATAAGCCGGGAGAAAAAAAAAAAAAAAGAGACAGTGAAAGAGAAAGAGAGAAACGCCACCAGGCCAGAGATACATGTACTTGATATATGGAGTGCTTCTAGAATCTAGAAATCTTAATGTTCAGAAAACAAGCAGATATGGGGGATTCACAAAGTTCTTGGTAGGATTGAAATTTGGGATGCTTTGAAGATTAATTAACCCATGACATGTGATGGAAAAGGTCCAACACAAATTCTCAGCTTAGATATATATGGACAGTCTTGTGGGTTGGTTACCATTTTAACCACTCATAGTAATATTAGTCGACGTACACATTCACCAAAAACACAAAAAAATTGTGAAGTGTCATATATAAACAGTAATTGAAAATTTTCCACCGTCAACATTTTACTTATTCTTTTGCTATGATTTTCCAATATTTATCTCTTTTTTAATGAAGATAACTGTATCATGCACTACCATACATCATTTTGATGTTGAGTGTATTAATCAATGAACGACCATGTGTATATTATACATTGAACTTTCCTTAAGCACATGCTGTTAAATTGAAGATCATATATATTATAAAGTATTTTTCTTACAATTTGTGAGAGAAAGAGCGAGGGAGATGACGGTGGGTGTTGGCAAGTCAATAATTATATATGGTGCAGGTTATATTTACAAACTTTTTTGTTTATATATTCTTACAAACTACACTATATTTTTCCGGAAGAATACAAACTTTTGCAAACTACATTATGTTCTCCCTGGAGAAAATAGTATAATTTATAAAATAATTCCAAAAAAATTGTAAACGGATTATGTCCCATTATATATATTAATGAAAGAGAATACGGTTTCAATTAAGTACTGTTCTCTTCGGACTATAGCGTGAGGTTGGCAAATGTTTTGGTGGGTAGAAATGGGTGAAGGTGGTTGGACAAGACCATAGAATACACATAAATCTATCCCAATTATTAAAGTGTAACAGAGACTCAACCCCCTCGTGCACAAAATAATTGCAACTAGCCTTCCTAATAAATTTTACATATATTCATATTTTCACATCCTTATATATTGATTATGACACTTGACACACAACATTTGGTAGAGTATAATTGATCCTCTCATATGTATTCTTGGTTTGGTTTAGTAAATATACGTAAAATAAAGTGACAATTTTGGAAATCCACCGCTACATAACTAGTGAAAGCTTGTTAGTTATTTAAAATACATACGCAAAGAAAATCTACATGTTTCGTGGAGGATGTCATATTTGTCAAAGAGTTAGCTGTATGCATTTATTAAAAATATAAAGACTTATTCTATGGATGCATCTTGTTGAAGGGTGAGTTATAAAACCATAAATAGGATAGGCCTTACAAGACCTCGTCCTGTTGATGTAAATTGAGCTTTTGAGTATTCACTATTTTTGTGGTGCATGACCCTCTTCGATCACTTTTTGGTAATCTTATTGGGTCCACAGGAATGGCAGAAAACCTACCTCCAGGGTTCAGGTTCCATCCTACAGACGAAGAGCTCATCACATATTATTTATTAAGGAAAGTGTCTGATAACAGCTTCACTTCCAAAGCTGTAGCAGTTGTTGATCTCAATAAGTCTGAACCTTGGGACCTCCCAGGTAGTTTTAGAGTTCTTATGCTTCTCATCTATATTCCTTTTCCTTTTCTTCAAAAATATTAACCCTTTTTTCTTTATTAATTATTAATTTGCAAGGGTTTATGTTCTTTAAGAAAACTTTGAGAGGTTGATTATTTTTGAAGGACTGCAACTTATTGAATGCGTTTCTAAAGCAAGGTTCTACAAATTGAATCCAAAAGAAACATAAAATTAAACATTTACTTTAGGCTGAAATTTCACTGTTTTATAAGAAGCTTAAATAATGAGGTATAGATAAAGAAATGAGTGTTTCTGGAGATAAAATTATTTCTTATATATATATAAATGTGTGGCCTATATTTTTTTTTCTCTCTCTCTCGTTTCTTCATACGGCCTCACATGGGCTCTACATACTTATATGTGTGTAGAAGATAAAATTATCTCATAAAACATGAGAAGCATTAATCCCACAAATTAAACATAATTAATATATGATCATTTATCACTTTTAGGTTATAAGTCAAGCAAATTTGAAAAGTCTTAGTTTCTGCTTCATCTTCGTACTACATTTATATATGAGTTTATCATCTATAATTTAATATGAACACAAAAAATTTCCTACACTCACAATATTTTGTGGGGCCCACAGGAAAAAAAATAAATCTCTATAACATAACACAATCACTTTTCCTACAACATAACTCTATATATAGTTTGACCACTTATGCTGTACCGCATGCTTTACCAGAATTCAGAAATTTAATATGTATATAGTTCACGCAAACTGAACTTCTGCACACATACCTTGATTAGAATCCATGCATATAATTGAATATAATTTCATATATAGATCACACTAACTAATTTAGCATATGGTATTATTTTTTGGTCAACTAAAAGATTAAATGAACTAAATTAGGATTATTGATGTTGAATGTGCGTGTGGAAATAGGTAAGGCTTCCATGGGCGAGAAGGAATGGTATTTCTACAGCTTGAAAGATCGGAAGTATCCAACTGGGCTTCGAACCAACCGAGCCACCGAATCAGGCTATTGGAAAACAACAGGAAAAGACAAAGAAATTTTTGGTGCTGGAGTTTTGATTGGAATGAAAAAAACCTTGGTCTTTTATATGGGCAGAGCTCCGAGGGGTGAGAAAAGTAACTGGGTTATGCACGAATATAGGCTACAAAACAAGCATCCATTCAGATCTTCAAAGGTTAGTAAATGCATGCAACCACAAATATACATGTTCTTATTAATTACTAGATTTTCTCATAACACATGCAAATATTACATTATATAATGTACTGCAGTACTTAATATTCATATGTGTAATATGTTCGAAACGTAAAAAAAATTCATAATGGCTTAGGCATATACACACAAGTATATTTTTTTAAAATAAGTCGTGTCCTATAGGCCTTAATTATTAGAATAAGCAAAGAAAATAATTGTATAGAGCAAAGAAAGTTTCATTCATACATGGACCAGTACTTCTCATAAGAAAAAAAATGACAAACAAGAAAAAATCAACATAACACCCCAAACGAAGCCGAGAGTAAGAAGCGACGGTGCACATAAAAATTAGGGTTGATATTGGTACTTTGCCACATAAAATAAATATTATTATTTTATTTTATTTTAATAAATTAAATAGGCCAGCATACAAGACTTTAGGTCAGACTTGATAAAATTAGCATATGGTCTATTTGTTAAATATATTTATTGCATAATTTAATATAAATTCAATTTAACCACGGGCTGTAGGCCAACCTGGCCCATTTACACCCCTACATATGTGTAATATTTCGAAACTTAATTAATTAATAATCAAGGATATACACACAAATATATTGAGTCGTGTCTTCCACAAATTTAATAACCATTGTTGTCTTTTGTGTCAAGGCAGTATATATATTATGCAATTGAATATTTTCCAATGAATAGGTCATAAATCATGATCCAACTATTATTAATTGGTATCAGTGTTTTCACTTGAACCGGTTTATGGATCGCCACTAAACTCATATATTCGTTCGTTGAAATATATTTATTAATATATTTATTACATAATTTAATATAAATTCAGTTGAACCAGTGAACTAGGTGTCCAATTAGTAATCCATTAATCCCTTTGGTTCAAATTTAATAACATTGTATATATATATATATATGTTCATGTTTATGCTTCATAGTTGAGAAATAACTTTTGGTATGCTTTGTTTTTCCAGGATGAATGGGTGGTTTGCAGGGTCTTTCAAAAGAGCTCAGCACCGAAAAAACCACAGCACACATCATCCTCCCAACAATCTCAAGAGTCCCCTTGTAATACAACCTCAATGGTCAATGACTTTGGGGATCTTGAGCTGCCAAATCTAAATAGTATCACAAATTCATCAAATGGCTTCACTAGCATCTCATCAGGACAAACTTACAACGGTGTTGGTCCCAGTAATGTAAACACAAATATGAACTTGACCATGAATTGGCCAGCTATAAGTGAGGTTCCCTCTCTTCCATCTCTCCCATGGCCTTCTGGATTGCTGAATCCAAATCTTTCTGTGAATTCTTTGCTTCTCAAGGCATTACAGCTTAGGAGCACTTATCAACAAAGAGAAGCTGCAGCTACTGATCATTTAGCTACATACATTCCTCAAGGATTTTCTTACCTTGGAACTGACTTGACATCCAATCTCAATGCTTCTTCTTCAAAAGTTTTAGAAAGTATGCCCCACCACCAGCACCAGCAGCAGCAGGAGCAACCATTCAATATGGACTCCATTTGGTGAAGCTGTTTAAAGCCAATAGCTAACATCATGTAAACCTTGTGAATTAATGTCCAATCTATCTCTCCAAATAGTATATAGATAAAGGGGCAGGTTATATTTACAAACTTTTTTATTTACAAACTCTTACGAACTACACTATGTAGGACCGGTCCTACATTAATCACACAGTGTACGACCGAACCTACATTAGTGTAATTGCAAAAAAAGTTTGTAAACGGATCCTATCCCATAGATGAAATGGTTCCTTTTCCAAGTAGATTGGCATTAATTTCTTAAATTTCATTATAAAACTGAACTACTCAACCGTTGATATTGTAAACATTGCTCATGAATTGTTGTAATCAGGGAGGGGTTCAAAAATAGTGAACTTGTGAGTCATTGTCAAAGTCTTTCCTAATCAATATTAATGTGAAAAATCTCCTCAGTCAGTCTAGTCCTAGGTGTCAGGTAATTAAGAGTATTAACTTGGATGAAAAATGTCGAGAAAATAAAAATTGTTGTCTGTACCCTTCAATGAATTCAAGGGTTCATCAGTTGCATCTGTATATGTGTGAACTCTTTCTGTTTGTATTTTCCTTCACCATGCAACGTCCATATGCACGTCTGATATATGTTGAGCAATATTAAGATTACTTGAAAAGAAAAGAAACTCTTCTGGACCAATCCATGGATCCCCTATCGGATAAATCTTTGGTACAACTGTTGTACCTGGGTACAACTTTTTTCCACTTTTGGAAAAGAGTGCAACATGACTGGAAAAATAAATTTGAAAAGTCTTAATTTTTTTTCCAAAAGTGGAAAAAAATTGTACCCACTTGGATACAATAGTTGTACCAAAGATTTATCCCCCCATCTTCTATTAACAACCACTTAGCAAACAGATTAGGATCACTAAGTTAAACAACGAAAATATTTATTATGTTTCAGGACCACCAATGATTTGGTGCTCCCTCTCACAATACTAATTCTTTCTTCTTCTTTTTATCCCTGTTATTTTTCTTGTTTTCCAATTTTGCCCTCTCATTTACACTAAAGGACCACATAAGGAATAGAGGTTCCAGACCACAATAAATTCTCTCGTTAAACAACACATGTATAAGGAGATTAGATCTATCATCTTAGCCCTTAATAATTTGTCCTTCTACTAGAACTTTATACTTCCATGTAATATCATTTATAAATAATGAGCCAAGCCTTTATGTACATTTTTTTTTCATACAAATGGTGACATTGAGATTTGAATCTATTACTTCATGCAGACTATCCAATTTCAGATCCTTCAACACTAAACTAATCCTAATGACTTTTTTTTATGCATATTTTTCTACATTCTTAATTATTATTATGCACACACCACATATCTTTGGCCTCACACGTGCTTAGTCCTTAATAAATTATCAATAATGGTTTCAATATTCTTCTAAAAAAAATATTTAACTAATTTTCACAAAAAAGGGGTTGAGTGGGTATCAAAGGAGGTGGATTTTATGGGAGAGAACCAAAGTTTAAATTCCTCACAAGACAAAATTCTTAATAGTTTAATATCACAACTGTTAAAGAGATATAATATAAAATAATTGAAAATCCATCACTTAATAGTTTGCGTGGTTGGATAAGATAATTATTTATTATAATATTAGAGTCTCCGCAACTATGAGATTTGTGCAATATCCACAATAATTTGGGCATTATTTGATCAATTGCTTACCAAAAAAATACACTTAGGAAGAAAAATCAATTGCTAAAAACACTAATCATTTTCCCATAAATGATTAACAGTTTTTTTTTTTAAAAAAAGAACTGATTAACAAATTTTTATTAGAACAGATATTGAACCTGCACGGATACTTTGAGTCCAATCGGGTCTTTGAACTTTGTCTAAATTTTTTTTTGACAATTTTTTTCATTGTGTTCAAGCCTGTTTAAGAAAAAAAAGTACACGCAACATTAATTATTAAGGCACAACTATATTTTAATGATAATGTTTTAATTATTATATTGATTACATTTTTATGGGAAAAAAATTTATGCTCCTTATATGCAGAATTATCATAAGTTAACCATCTGATTTATTTCCAAAACAACGTCGTTTTGGTATTGAAATATTAAAAAATTATATATATAAAGACTATTATAACCCTGAAATAAATTAAAATAACAAAAATACCATGATTTTCGTTCCAAAATGATATCGTATACCCTACAACTCAGCCGTGTAAACTGATGCTGAAGCAATATAATATGCAAAACCGCCAAAGGCACAACTATATTTTAATTATTATATTGATTACATTCTTTTTATATATATTTAATTCAAGTAATTAAGCCAATAATTCAGTACCAACCGATCGAGTAGATAAGTGGTCGAGTTTAACATTAATACCGTACAAGAGAATAGAGAGAAAAGTTGCAACAATTTAAGTTGGTGATTCACTATCTGTGATTGTTAACTGTTAAGCTGGAAGGAATGTTGTTTAGCTTTGTATTTAGGGTAGACCAATTAAGGCCCATATTCATGAGTGAAGCCCAGTTCAATTCGGACGCAGCCATCCATATGATTGAGAAGCCCACTAGGCCCAAACATGCTTGCAAACATTGATCCCCTCCAATCTTCGTCACAGCATAACTAACATCTGGCAGAATTGAGTTTCGAGCATTCTGGGCGAGCAATGGCCGGCAAACAGATCGGCGGCGAGGGTTTATCGGCGAACATTGCCGGAATGTCGAAGAGTGAGCTCTACGATATCATGTCTCAGATGAAGGTACATTACAACCTCTTTCTCACGGTTCATACAGCTCTTGCTAACCATTTCGTTTGTTTCTTCCTCAGAATCTGATCGAACAGAACCAGCAGCAAGCCAGGCAGATCCTCATCCAGAAACCGATGTTAACCAAAGCTCTTTTTCAGGTTTCTAGGGTTTTCAATTTTATTTATTTATTTTTTTCCTTCCTCCACTTTTCGGCGCTTAACTCACTGCCTCGAATTTTGCTTATAAATTTCAGTTAATTACATTGATGACCATATAAACCTATTTGATAGTTACAATTATTTAGTTATTTTCTAGTGATTAGATTTGGAGGAGCTATTTTTTCCCTAATGCTGAATTTCATAATTGGTAGCTTTGTCTTAAGTTAAAACCCTAAATATAATATTAGTAGGTATGGATAACCGCACTTATCTAACTGCTCCATTCAATTTTCTTATAAGCTGGTTTAGAGAATCAGTTCTTACTCTTAACTCGTGATTAATGGGCATCATTCCAAACTATCAAGGTTTCACTTGTTGATGCCCTTAACAGTGTAGCTATTGACTTTGATTTCGAGGTGAGGAAGATTTGATTTATGCGCAGACCTCGTGAGAGATTTTTTTAGGGAGTCCTTGATGTTTCGTGTATGTGTATCTATTTCTTGGACCTCATTTGAATTATATAGGGAACAATCAGATTTCATATTTGTATGTAGTCTTGCTTATGTATACTATAGTTTGTCCAAGCATCATTCCAGTTATTGTCTTACTTAAACATTAATATCTGCAAGTGTATGAGAATATGCTTATTTATTTTTCGAAATAGGATTTTTTCAAATCTACTAGTACAGAATTATTTAATGAATAGAGTAGTCTGTGTCTTTTAATTTGATTTTATCTTTCAGCAACCTCGATATTTATCTGAGGGTCTTCAAGCACATTACCCTTATTTATTTGTTTAAAGTTGAAACTTTTGTCCATTTTGTTTTCTTTAATCAGGCACAAATTATGCTTGGAATGGTGCAATCACCTCAAGCGGTATGCTTTTTACATTATTTTGATGTCATTCTCACAACCTTCCATTGGTAGAAATTTGAATGTTGAAAAATGTTTGCTTCTAGGCTCCTAAAGTTCAGCCAGTGGTGTCGCAGAACACTCAGCAGTCAGTGCAGCCAACACCACAACCAAACGTTCAGCCTGTTCCATTATTGCCTGGACAAGCTGGTGTGCAGGATCAAGCTGGTGTATCTCAAACCCAAATTCCTCTGAGGAAACACCAACCTTCAGTGCCAGTTTCATCTGCTGCCGTTCCTGCAATGAGTCATCAATCTCAGCCCATGGCTGCGCATTCCTTGCAGATGCCACAACAGCCTAAAGGACATTTGACTCCACAAATGGCTCCAGTGTCTCTTCCACAGTCATCACAACTTCCAAACGTACCTCCACCTTCTCTCCATTCATCCTCTCAGTCACTTCATCCAACTCAAATGCCAACTGCTTCCAGTCAGTTGCAGCAACCATTGCAGGCACCTGGATTTCCACATATGCCTCTGCAACCACCACTACCACCACAGCTCAGACCACCTTCAGTGCCAAACTTCCATCCCCAGTATCCCCCACAAATGGGTGCCAATTTAGGTTTTCAACATGCTGGTGCTCCTCACAATCTTCCACAATCCATGTTTCATGTAAGCTTAATATGTTAGTTTACAATGCATGATCTAGTGGCATGTTGAATTGTCACAATATTTTGTTATTGATGGAATTTTCAGTCAGGTACAAAACCTCCAAGTGTTGGATCCCCATTCCCACAGGGACAGACACCACTTCCAAGTCAACAATCATCTCAGTCAACTTATCAGGTATGCCAAGCTACACCTGACCTGAGACTGTACTGGTACCGTGAATTCTGATAGGAATAATTAGGCTCTATAGCACCTGTATTATTGGCTTTATAGGACTTTCTTGTTACCATTATGAATTTATGACTCCTTATTCTAGTTAAATCCTAACTCTTCTGCAGTAAAGTCAAGTCTTCTGTTTAGGATGTAGGCTTTTACCATTGTTTTATAGGGAAAGTATATTTTGGACGATACTTGAAACAATTATTAACGGTAAAGAGCAGAAAAAAGTTAGGGCCTGTTTAGTTTAAGGAAGTGTGCTGTTTTCTATTTTTTGTTTTCAATAATAATTACAAAAATACAACTTGTTTTCACTTTGATTCCTGTTTCAAAGATTTGTACAAGAAATGGTGAAAAACATATCTTTGAAAACAAGAAACAAAGTGAAAACAATGTGGCATTTTTGTAATTATTGGTGAAAACAAAAAATAGAAATGAAAAAAATTTCTTAAATCAAACAGGCTCTTATATTTTCTATCTTAGTTTTCTTGGATAATTTAAAATGTAAATCAATTGTTAAAAAAAATTGGAGTTATCAGGTTTCTCTACACTTCAGTGTAACATCTTATAAATTTTTCAGATTTCTTTTTTTGTTCCCGCCACTTATAAGAATCTTGTTTGTGCACGTAAACACTCCCCATTAAACCTTGACTAGTGAGGGTGGAACCCGTGATCTTTTAATTAGAAAGGAACAGTTTTACCACTATTGCAGACTCACCTTCTTTTTGTTTGTGCACATAACTAACAAAATTTATTCTTGACAAATGTATCGTTGCTCCATTTGAATTTGATAATTGAGGTACTTAGTCAGTTTTGTTTAATTGACCAGCATACGCATTTGACCTAAATCCAAGTTGATTTTGGTGATTTGACTAGAAGAAAGTAAATCTAAATAAACGACTTGGAGAACAGTATCAATCATGATAACGCGTGCCCAATATTCTGTGCTTTATAATAATTGGTTATTCACGTGCAAAGTGATGTATGTTTGTCAGGTTGGGAATATGGCTATCGGCCCTGATTTTTGCAATCAAGCCGGAAATGCAATGCAAGTTGATAGAGGGTCTTCTTGGATGTCTGGTCCCTCAGAGAACCTAACCCAGCTTTCTGGTCCTCCAGGACCATCATCTGTAGGCGCTGCCAATCAACCTCTTCGGCCTCCTCCGGTAATTAATGTAAATAAACATTTAGTTTGTATTCTGCAGTCTATTGATATTCTATTCTTGCGTACATGCAGTTGACACCAGAGATGGAGAAGGCATTGCTTCAGCAGGTCATGAGTCTCACACCGGAGCAGATAAATCTCCTGCCTCCAGAGCAAAGAAATCAAGTGCTGCAGCTGCAACAGATGTTGCGTCAATGATGATAGCTATACGTATACACACGCTATGAAAGTCAGGCAATCTTAATCCTTCCAATTTGGCAGAGATTAGTTCAACCAGGTTGACTGCGATGAAGTTTTGTTGTACAAGCTGATACAAAATTCATGTGTAACAAATTATAGACCACAATATCATTTCTTCTGGAATTTGGCACCATTTAAATCATAGGCCTTTCAACTTGCCTGCTTTACATACCCCCTATCGAAAAGAATTAATGAACCTGGTGGACTTGGAATCGAGGGCTGACTGGATGCTGCTTGCAAAACGCTGTACTCTTTCACATTCAATATATATTATCGTTAATTACAAATTTCACTTACATATTTATATCAATTATTTTGTATAATAATCATAACATGCCATTAAAAATGTTAACAGTAGACAAAAAAAAATGGTAACGAAGTCCGAAGCGAAAGCGGCGTTCAAACTGCAAAAATATGGGGTTGCGAATGCTATATTAATAAGACAGCTGATTGAGTTTGATGCAGATGACGTAGCCAAAATTGTGTGTCCAGTTACATCCATATATTTATTTTTGGATATACCATTCCATTGAATAAGAGAACAAAAAATATCGGAAAGGCATTATATCAGGATGACATGTACAAGAAAGCAGATTGCTTGTCCCTTATGGTCAAAATTTAACCAATATCTGAAAATATACTATCTCAGAAAGCAAGTGAAAGTTCAACTGGCATTGATTTGGTGATGGATTTTGTAGGCAAATCTTTCCAGAACTTCGGATAAATCGGACTGTAGATTTTTCAGCTCTAAGAATGTGCAAGCAGAAGAAGAACCATTCAAACTGCTGTAAACCTGCCTCTTGATTACCCTACATGAAGGGAAAATTACGAATAAACAGAACACAATCAGACTTAAACTTCATTTAATGCCATAAATGAAAATTAACAATAAATATGATCCAGTTGTGAATTCAGGACCAAAATTGATCAACGAAACATGTTGAAAAAATAGTCAATACGGCAACTAGCCTGTTATATCAACTATTTTATTAACTGCAGAAGAATCACAGCTGATGCATGACCAAAGAAATGAGATCAATCTTTTGACAAATGCAGTATATGAAAATCATAGTTGGTTAGTTATGAATTTACGAAGAAATGATCCAATAGCAAAGTTGATACCTAGCTGGCTTCAGGCAATGGCAGACGTCATTCAGGAACTTCAATTCAAATATGTCAACCTGCCTTCACATGAAAACCATCATTTTAAGTTTGAAAATTTGGAATCGTCATCATCCCAATCACTGTTTTCTTCGCCATCAGAGCCTTCATCCTCACTCTGCAAAATAAACAACCAGCAGATAATTAACACACGGGCATTTCCATTTGAGATCCCAAAGCTGGTACCTAAATCTTCTATAAGAAACTGATGAAAAACTACGAGGAAATAATATATGCAGGTATTTGATATTAAAATGAAACTTACCAAGGATTAAAATGAAAATAGAACAAAGAGAGATGAGGCGTATCTTACTTGGGTGAATTCTGATAGATGGTCAGTTTGATTGTGGTCCTCTATGCTCCACCTATCTTGAGGCTCCCAATCTTGAGACAAACCCTATGGATAATTTGAAGAGACTACGTTAAGACTAGTTGATATAGTCAAGAGTAGATATAACCATCACACTTACATGAGCACACTGAAATTCTTGGAAGATTTGAATGCTAACAATTGGATAAAGAGGAGGTGAGGAATGAGCATAAAATAAATTAAGATATAAATCATTCCAAAATAAATTTTGGAGCTATTTGATTATTTCAGCAAATGACCACCCCACGTATGTTGAACAACTATAGAAGACCCGGTAACAGATGATATTTTAACAGCTCTTAAAGCCTAAAAGAATGACATGGTATGTCAATGCATGCATGGATGATTTGGCATCAATAAATTTACCCTAAAAAATAAAGAAAATTTTAACAATGAGATCAGGCATATCACATGCGAAACTTAAATGTTAAATCATAGACGTGTGGCTATAATATATTGGGTTCAACAGTGATTTTAATTTAAAAATAAAAAATCATGTGGACGAAAACCTGTCAGTTTTGGAAAAAGATTCTAAACTATTCCCACAACTCTAGGGTTAGAGCTTTGTTGACAGTAAAATCAGATGTCGGTATTTAAAAAAATCCCCAAGCTCAAGAAAATAACACTTAACATAATCTCTGTCAGTCAGTCTCAGCATAGAAGGCAGAAAGGTTTCAATTGCTAAGATTGATTCAAGATTCTCTAATCCAGAAAGAAAGAAAAAAATGCAAAACCCAAGTTAGATGGTGTGGGAGCTTCCATTCAAAGGATGATTAGGAAGTAACAATTTACTCGGTATGCAACCAATTCATGTTAGGTAAATACAACTAAATGAATTATGATAAGTCAAAACTTACAAGTTCTTTTTTCATTTCTTCTATTTTTTCCACCAATTCAGTTATATGCTGACTCAGAGCCTGCACAACCCATATCAAATAAGACATCACAGATACAAATAGAGAAAAATATATTTGAAATTGTCATATAAAAAGTTGGAACCTCATGCTGTTGAATGGCTATTGAACGTTTCAATGCCTTTGCCTTCGTTAGAAGGTTTCTAGGCCTCAGAGTAATCGGCCGCCTATAATTCTTTCCACGATAGTAAATAAGAGAAAATCCTTTCGGAATTCTATCTATTGCCACCAGTATTCCACCACTCTCAAATTCCAGAAACCTAGCTGTGTCTTCAACAAAAGCAAGATTCTTTTGTTTTGTTATTAATTTAACAAGTTCTCGATGTCTCCAATGTAAATGCATATTCTCAATGACACCACCAAAAACACCACGTATACCTGCAGAATATCATAAACAGATGTTAGTTTTGCATCATTGCAATATAGCAATTTTCATACAGCTGACAATTACTGACCAAGTAGCAAGTAAGCCTTCATTCCCAAACCAACCGCATGGAGCCTAGCTCGTTCTTCATCTGTAATTGTTTCCTGGTCATAATCAGGACCAGTTGGAACCATGGATGCTTGTAATTTAGCTAATAGATTTTCTGCTCTAAGCCTTTTGGCCTGGGCCTGTTCATGGATTTAGAGTTGTATCAGATGTTGAGTTTTCTAAGGCTTTATGCACAAAATGGAGATACCACATTTCTAATATTCAAAAAGCCCTTGATAACAAGCCTAAATTCATAGAATGAATCACAGGGTTGTTAAAGATGGATTTTCTGCACCAAACTATTGAAAAGTCCTATTAATATCAAAGCTTTAGCTAATACAAAATAGCCCCTAAAGCATCGTATCCTACAGTATTAGGAAACCTCAATTTTCACTGTTCAGATCTATATAACATATAACTCTTAACAACTTAAGATCTTGTACCAAAATGAGAGCCAGAGAATATTATGACCTCTCAACAGTTCTCATGACACTACAACAATATAAAGACCCTTTGAAAGCAAACTATTTCTGATTTATTCCAACACGGTACTCTCAATACAGCACAACTACTTTCTCGAGCATATAATCTTCATAAAATAAGTAGATACTTACAACAGCTAGTTTACGTTCAATTTTTTTGAAAAGCTTAACATTCTTGGCTTCAGCAGCCTCTTTCACCATCTGCTCACGTTCTTCAGTAGATATATCCCTTCCCCAGCGTGCCTGAGCCTCATAGAACTCAGCCAACGATCCTGCTTGTCCATTTTCATCTTCCCCTGGTGGAGTTATATCAACAGCTCTGCAGCGCACCTTCTCCTCAATATCTTGCACCTGTTTTGTCAATTCCTGTCTTTCAACTAAAACAGCAGCCACACTGGTTGGAACAAAGTCCTTCCCACGATATATTACAATGTAATATTTATTCCTTAGCAGCAAGGTACCTCCTGTTAATTTCTGCACCATGAAAGAAAAGCAAACTACTTTTCTGATATTCAAATCAACAGAACTACTGCACTGCTCTCTTTTCTTGGCAAAAATAAATTAAATATTGTATTTTAAATAAAAAATACAAAAATGTAGCGATTTGGCCGCTATATACGAAAGTATTGCAACCAGTTGCACACGGGATTGGGTGCAACTGGTTGCGCATCACAATAGGCTCAACAGGCACTGAGTTGTGCATGTTTCTGTGTGCGACCAGTGCACAGAAACAGAAGCAACTCAATGCCTGTTGCGCCTATTTTGGTGCGCGTCTTCCCATGTATGTAATACCCTAAAACTTTGCCCTAATACCTTGAAACTTTGGAAGGGCATAATTTTTGGCTTAGGTGTCCGAATCGAGTTTTTTTTTTTTTATTCCACGTAACTTTTCGAGATCTACGCGATGGCAAATCCCGGATGGGATATGATCACTTAAAAAAAAAAAAACGCTTCCTTGTGCCTGTTTGGCACATTTTATTTCTATGAATGATGTTTTTTAATTCCTATTCATATTTCTCATTATCCAATAATAACAAATAATCGTGACTCATTATTTCAATGGATAGGAGATTATGTAAAATTTATTGAACTTGTCAGAAAGTAGGCATCTGTATCCCAAAATGAATGAAAATGGCTGAAGATGCGCATCAAAATATGCAACACATAGGGAAGACGCGCATGAAAACAGGTGCATTAGTGGACCAGTTGCACCAGTTTTGATGCACAACCAGTTGCAATACTTTTGTATATTGCAAATCACTGTGTTTTCGTATTTTTTATTTAAATTACAATTTTTAATTTTTTTGTGCCCTCTTTTCTTATAATACCATGAGTTAGCAATAACATTATGCATGTGACTGTGGAAATAAAATTTAGCTTTACCCAAATTCTGTAGATTCAAGGCAGAGAATCAGATGAAGATTCAAGGCAGAGAATCAGATGAAGATTCAAGGCAGGGAATCAGATCGGTATCTTCAATATAATATTATTTGTATGATAACAAAATTGGATTGGCTCCACCTGGTGAATGATGTTTTGAGCAAAAATGGAGAAAACAGACTCGTTCTTTGAGTAAATCAAATATCAATTCCTTATTCTTATCTTCGATTATTTGCCAGCTGATAAAATTAAAAGGAAAATGAATACCAACTAATTTTCTCAAAGATAAAATCCTAAAAGAAATTATAACTTTGGTTGGTGACTCCGGTATTATTAAAGGAAAGCATTTGTCAACAGCTTTAAAGGACACTTAAATTATAAGTTATAACAAATACAAGATGTTGTATGCACCATAATATTATCAAAGACTTGAGAGACCTTGGAGATATTAAGAGCACTATCAATTCGAATCACCTTGTTCACTCATTCACCCTTTTAATTTTATCAGCTCTGCATCCTTTTATGCATTTTTAATTCAAGAGTCAGTACATTGTCCAGAATGTGATGCATTGGGCTTTACACACTCAATTGCACAAGCAACTAGCACCCAATAGAAAATTACAGATAACAAACCTTCAGCTCCTCAGCCATTAGTTCATTGTTTGTATTCACGAGACCACGCTTGACAGCAATCTTTGCAACTAAGCTTTTCTCCCAAAGCTCAAGAATGGCACATGCCAGACCTTGAAGATTTCTATTCCTACCTTTATTAAGGTCAGCACAAGATTTATATCAGTAAAAGGGAAAATAAATTTAACAAAATAGTTTTGCAGGTGAATTTTACCCAAGGCAAAATGACAAGGAAGAGATTTGGAAAGTTTCCGCATATGCGTCAACTCATCATCAGTCATCCGCGGACGCATTCCGGTAGGAAGAAGCCTAAGAGGTGTTTTGTAACCAGGAACCACAGGGGGAAGTAAATCAGCATCAACAGGAAGTATTCCTGTGCCCCACCATTCACCAAAACGAGGACCTAAACCATCAAGCAGCCTGTTAAACTCTGCTTCCTCCACTGTCATGTTCTCAGGATGTTCATGATTCCTCAATACTGGCTCACTCTTTTCCAGCAATGAGGGCATTGCATTACTGTCAGCAGAGACATCGGGAACAAAAAGGCAATCATCACCTTTCTTTTCATTCCTTAGACTGCTGTATGTTGGCCCTTCATAATTCCCACCACGGTACACCCACATAAAACTTCCTGACTTCCATATAACCAATCCTCTTGTTCGACGCTGCACAATGCTACAACATTTCAGTCCACAAGCTCTTCAACACAAAATGTTAAAATATCAACAGTACAAACATGGACATAAATGAACCAAAACAAGAAGCATACCCTGAAAGTTATAACTACTCACACGATATCAGATAAAGTGAAAGGAAATATATAAAAAAAAAAAAGTTTATCATCTATCATTTAACTAGGAACAACATTTTGTGGGCCAGCAAAAAAAACTCAGGCACGCGAAATGAATCTCTATAATATAACACAATCACTTTTCCTACGACATAACTCTTATAAAACCAAAAACAAAAAAAGAACGAAACCTCGAAAATCTGATGAGCCAGCTTCATATCCCGAGCAAGAATCTCATGAAATTTGAGCTTCACAACCTCATTCTTGCTCCACTCATGATGAATCTTGTCAATCACAGTCTGAGTAAGCCCAGCTTGGGGAATATTAACTTTCTCCCTAATTTGCATACCCAAAGTTCGCAATCGACTTAGTTCCTCTTCCCCAAGTGTTAGCTCCGCCAAAGTTTGCGCATTTACCTTCTTCTTCTTCTTCTTCCTCAACCCCTTATCTTCAATCACCTCATCCTCCCTCTCCTCCTTCTCCCATGGCAAAGCCATATCCACTTGAGCCAAAGTTGCATCAGGCCGAACCCATTCTCGCCGTAAAAAAACATCTCGGGTTGGTTGCTCATCGTCGGAAGCTAAACCTAAATTGCGCAATCGAAGAACGACTCTCTCAATAGCATTGTTCCCTTTATCGTTGTGGAAATAGTGAGTGGGAGCAGGAACAGGGTCAAACAAGTCTTCGTCGTCGTGGGTGGGGAGTTTAGGGTTTGGTGATTCGATAGAAGAGGGCCATTTGACGAGCCAAGAGTTGGATTCTGAATTGGGATTGTAGTTTTGGTGTTTGGTTCGTAGAGAAGAGAAGCACCTGAGAGTGAGAATGCCAAATTGGAATTTCAAATTGGAATTAGAATAATAGAATTTGAGAGTGGAGGATCGTGAACTGAGTGGGAGTGATGATAATATAACACTAGTGCTGATCAAACCCATCGTCTTGCATTTTCTCTCCTTCCAATGGATATGGAATATGACCAAGTTGCAGACACGCCCCACTGATAAATATCATTATGAACATATGATATTTTTACATGAACAAATTTTCATATTAACAAATTTTCATATAAATGTATCACAAAAAAATATATATATATAAACATATTTGAGCATTTGCCGGTTTTTATATGCTAAATTTATTTTTTTTAAGTAACTAAATTCAGATAAATTTATCACATTGTAATTTCTCAAATATATAAATTTTATTTTTAAGATTTCACAAACACAATTAAAAATTCTTCCTATTAAATTTTTATTTAAGTTGGGTAATTAAATCTCAAATCCAAAATTATTAGTTAAGCTAAATTCAATATTTATTCATAAATTAAATAATATATAATATTTTAGGGTTTATTTTTTCTGATGCAGTTATTGCAGATAATTTTATTTACATGTTCATCAAAACGACGTCGTTTTGGGACGGAAATCATGATGTTTCTATAATTTTCATTTATTTCAGGGTTATTATAGTCTTTATAATTATTATTTAATTTTTCAACTCCAAAACGACGTCGTTTCGATAAACATTAGATAAAGTTATCTAAATAACATCGCAAAAATATTTTTCTAATATTTTATTCAAATATATAAATTTTTTTTTAAGTTTTTTTTTGAATTTAATAAATTAAATTCATTAAATAATTTTATTATTGAGATATATAAAAAAAAAAATCTCCTAATTAAACTTTTTAATTATGTTAACTCAAATCCAAAATCATTAGTTAAGTTGAAATAATCTTGCGTAAGTTAATTCACATACTTATCCAAATAATATATAATATTTTAAACAATCAAACTTTTGTCATAGTTTTATATTTCGAATTTAATAAAAACAATATCATATAATATAACCTCATTATGATGAATTATTGTTCATTTAAACATGTACCATAGCTATCTACAGCAGGGCAACTAGAACAAGACTTGCATAAACATGTACAAAAATTGTTCCTAATCATTCCCATAAGCTATATGGAAAATGAAATATCAACTAATAATAACGTTAATTAGATGAAGGTGATGAGGGTCAACTTCCACTTCGAGAAGGATAATTGGTGAGGGAAGGAGAAGAATTGATGATTTCCTGGCCCAGATCATTTATTTTGCTGAGGAGAAGCATTTGCTCAGTCTCCAACTGAGTTATATACCCTTCCTGTGTATCCTGTAGAGTTTCTAGCTCACTCAAAGTTGTTGACAGTCCTTCAAGATTTTC
The DNA here is from genome assembly GCA_032173675.1 of Gastrolobium villosum. Lineage (NCBI taxonomy): Eukaryota > Viridiplantae > Streptophyta > Magnoliopsida > Fabales > Fabaceae > Gastrolobium > Gastrolobium villosum. The sequence goes on along the minus strand of JAVKPL010011639.1, from coordinate 6,821 downwards.
ATCCTCTATTAAAGACCGAAGCTTTTTCCTCATCTCCTTTATCTGATAAAATGAACGGATAAATGAATGAAAATGAAAATATCACAATTTATACAACAAATAAATGAATGGATTGTTTTTTAATAGAAAAAAAAAAAAAAACACTCTCTGTTAAACCTGTCTAGCGAGTTAAACCTGTCTAGCGAGTGTGGGATGGTGGTAATCCTTGTACGCAACAATGATTCATTCCATCAATGATTCAGCCATAAAAGAAGTGTTTCAAGAAAATGGCATATAGACCAACCAATAACACATTTTAGTCTAGCTCAAAATTCTTGAAAGCAAATGGGTAGGATATCCATATACTTAAAAGAATGAACAAGACAAATAAATCTCAATCCCAGAGATATTTCTACAAATTGAATATAGAAAGAGAGGAGATAACTAATGAAAATGTTATAAATATGCATTGCATTTTTTAAGGCAATCAATACTTCATCCTCAGGGCTGCAAAAGTAATCAAAGGTTGTATTTTAAAACAGAAGTGTTTTCGGACAAGCAAAACAATCTCACCTCGCTAGGAATTTGGTGTAGTTTACTTAACGAAGGTTCAGAGTCAGGAATATGTCTCATTTTCATCTCTGGAACTTTTCTTGTAATTTGGATGTGGATCTCACCATTTTTTACCCCTTGGAGAGGTATCCACTTGTCAAACATCTGGTTTGGAGGCAAACTTTGATATTCTACAGCACATTCACCAATACTTGATGTGGGTAGTAAAGCATTATAATCCTGAACATGCAGTTCCAGGGGACTGCCATTGTCAGGGAACTCTAAGGTCTGGTTCCAACGAGGGTTGAGAGTTTTGTGTATTACCTACCAGATAATGCCACAACTAGTAAGTGAGCCTTGCAAGATGAAAATAATAACAGCAAACAAATGCAGAGGAAAAATGAAATTGGGAAGAAAACCAGAGGAATAAAATATGAATGAAAAGCCTAGAGATTCCCCTTTCAAAAATGTTTTAAAAAAATAGAGAATATATATGTTAGCCCTTATTATTACCACAAACATAATCATCAATTAATGGCGGCCCAATTCCGGCGAAATATCTAACAACATATGCTTGCATCTATAATTAATCACTGAAGTATAATCAACTTCACATAGTTTACGGGGAGGGGTATCATATCAATGCTCATGACCCTTGTAGTGCAAAAAACGAAACATAGCACCAGTTTAATTCTTTTGACAAACTATATATCTATCTAATGCCAGGGAAATGCGTACAGGGAATGTGTGTGTTTAAGTCGCGCATCACCCTATGCGCGACTTGTGTCAAACTCAAAAAGTGCCAAAAAAATGTCTATCACGTGTCACGTTCTGCAAGACACACATACGGGACATGCGCGACTTGAATGCGCATGGCTAGGATTCACATCTTGTATTGCGTGGATTTTTGCACAAGTCACGATGGGGATAATGCGCGACTTAAACGCGCACACTCCCCGTGCGCATTTCACTTGCATTATATGGGTAAATAGTTTGACAAAAGAATTAAATTGGGGCTATGTTTTGTTTTTTTTTTCATCAAAGTGGTCAGAAAGCCATCTTCGAGCATATAATTCATATAGTTATAGAACACTCTCGAATTTCAGTTGAATTTCAAATGCCAGCCCCGAAAGAAAGAAAGAAAAATGAAAAGAAACAACAAAGGCAAAATAGTAACTAGTTGTAGCACTTAGTAATCATTCACTGTGCCATAACCATCATCAGTATGTATAATGTGACGCCAATAAAATTGTAAATCCTAAGGACATTCAATTCATGCAAGAAAAATTACCGATGAAATATTCTAACCTTTGTCCTTTTCTTCAAGTTTCCGTAGTCTACCCTCACAAAAGGATCACTTGTCCCTCGAAGATCGGCAGCAATAAGATCCCTTGCTTCAATCAGAACAAGTTCTATCCAACCATTGCCCGAGCCCAAAGATGAACCCTGTCCATTTCGAAGTAGAAGTGCATGTTAGAATGAATAAGCCAGAGATGAAAATTCAGCATGGGTAAATTAAATAAATGAAATGATAATAGACTAATTATTAGCTTTGTGTATCTGTTTTATTATAATTTGTAACTAGATTATTAAAGAATCATTAATTTCCTGTTGTAGAAACATACCTTTGATCCTTCTACGTCGTCCACCCTAACCACTTCTATTATAAGTCTTAATTCACCAGAACTCACTCCTTCAAGAGGGATCCATACATCCTTGATCGAACCGTCCACCAGTCCTTCCAAATTTACATGTGCACTACCAATGTTTTCATCTCCGAAAATTTCTTCACTAAAGCATTTTACACTTAGGTATTCATCACCACCATTCTCATCAAATTCAAATGAATCATTCCACACAGGATTTGGAGGAGTAGGAGCAGAAGCAATCTTTGTTCTCTTGACAACCTGAAAACATTATCAACAACAAAATCAGATAGTGTTATTATGAACTTACATTGCATCGATCAACTTTTAAAAAATGTGGCAGAGACCTCGGTTCAACAATTGATGACAAAGCATTCACAGTCCAATAGACCACCAGTGTTACTCACCTTTCCATACTGCAATTTAATGTATGGCTCAAATTTTCCAAATTTGTCTTTTGCAGCAAGATCCTTCGCTTCCACAACAGTTATCTTAAGTTTCCTTCCAGTCCTTGACAAAAGTGACGATCCATTAAGTGATTGTTGAGAGCTAGAATGGAGATTGTTCAAGCTATGCGAACCATCAGAAAATTGCCACTCTTTTACTACAATTCTCGCCTTTAACTAAAAAATAAATTAAATGAGAAAATACAAATAAAATATTCCATTTCGTAACAATTCTATTTTCAATTAGAAATGGTAAAACAACTTTCATTTTTAAGTGCAAAAATGTTACCTTACGGCTTACGGAGATTTTGATAGTAGCTCTATCATGAAAAAATCACTCAGAAAAAATAATAGAAAATTATACCATGCAAGTATCAGGTACACTAAAAGGATGTTTGATTTAGAAATCACAAATACGAACAATTTGATGCAATAGACTCAATCAACATAGAATAACAAAATACTAACGAAATTACAAGTATTACTCTACAAAGACTATCAGTATGAAACTCTACCCCTTCATTTTAATTTCTTAAATGATTAAAACATTACATAATTGTTAGATATAAAAAATCATTCACGAGCTTTAATCTAATAACTTAACTTTTGCAAAAATTGGTCTTTGACATAATATTGAAGTCTCTATTACTAAGTGGTCAAGAATTTCTTTGTACTCTCATTCTTCTAAATAAAAGTTGAATCACATGATAGGGGTCGCCCTGTTCATTATGCACACTACAACCCCAAATGATTGACAAATCAACCAAATGATTGGGGAGATGAGGGATAATCATTTTGCTTATGTATGGCATATATTAAATAAAAATACAGAATACTTAATTCATGCAATCAGATTAATATTTCTTAGTAGTTAAACAGCATGCATGTTTTAATTAGGAAAGAAGAACGCCCTTGTTAGCTTTGTTGAAAATCAAACACTGCTAATGTAAGATAACCAAATTATATCTATCATAAAGCAAAGAAAGTTTGACAGAAGGGAAGAAACTAATTATTACATGGTCATGAATATTGTACCTCTCCTGAGTTGGCCCCCTCAAATGGGACAATCATTTCAACTTCATCTCCACAAACCATTGCATGCTTTGCTATGACACCAGAGTCAGGCCCTATTGCCCACATTATTGTTGAATCATCTTCAACATGCCTCATCTTCTCAAGGACATAGAGATTAAGTTAGCTTAGAATAACAGTTGATAAGCAGTTTAAAAAAGATATCCCCTTGTTCCCTGTAATTAGTAATCCTGTTGCTTGCTAAAAAAGGTGAACATTGATGACAGTACCTTAATTTCACAACTTGCTAGGAAGTCACACTTCACACCGCTAGTGGGGCATGCATAAAGATTGAAGCGAACAATTCCTGTACTATCATGTAAAACCATATTAAATGTTGCATCCCATCTTGGAGTTGAACCAAGGCTCATACCTGTCCTCCTTGTCAGTTCCTCTACTTCTACCTCTACAAATGTTTGCATGTCCTTATCATCCAACTTGTCTTCTAAACACCCATTGGTTGTGCCATCTTGTTGCGTCCTAGACGGACTCCCCTTGAAGCAACTCCTAGAAAGTTTGTTTGCTGAAATTACTGAAACATATATAATGCCTGCGACAGCATTTTTCCTTAAATCAACTGCAGGCAAAGAGAAACAACGGCGCCGAGGTTCCACCATGGTTTTAACCAAGGTGTCAGTAAAAAGTTTAACCTGTATAAAAGGTAAATCAACAATCAGCATGAAACATCACACTCCAATGGGGAAAATTTGAGCAAGTTAACTCAAGAGGCTTAAGTTCTCATATAATGTTCCAATACAATGAGCATATGAGGCAAAATATGAAATGGATATGATTTTTTTAGACTAACAGTTCCTAATTCACTTATTTCAAATTGCTCCAGAAATGAAAGACATCAGTTTTTTATAAAATTTTTGACAAATTGGATTCTTTGAAACACACCAGCCAAGGAGAAACACCAGGCAACTCAGTGGCTGAGTGGCTTCCACCGCTTCCAAAGGCAACTCCTATTCTAACCTCAGGTGTCGATAAAAATGAATACAGAAGAGCTTTTCCATCTAGAATTGGTGTCACGAGAAGCTGCAAAAAAATGTGAATGATTAGATTATGAAAACATAAAAATGACCAAACCAGTTGATGCAAAGGATGATATTTTACATACATCACCCTTGATATGAAGACTATTAATTACAATTCGGGCAGTTCCAAGTCCAGCTGCAAGCTTAGCAAGCATTAAAATGCTCATTTCACTCGTGTCCCAATCAAAACCCATTTTCAGGATTCGCTGTCAAATACCAACAGGATGCTGTATTAAAATCTTAGATATGTGGAAATATATCAGCACTATTAGGAGAAAGCATGAATCATGGACCCTAAATAAACAAAGAAAGAGAAGAAGGAGGAGGAGAAGGATAAGCACAACTTTGCAAAGCAACAGTAATAGAAATAGGAATTTCAAATATAATCACTTAGGTGGCATTTTGGTCAGCTGCATCAAAGATTTATAGTATCAACTTCTCAGAAAGTCTGACGTCTCATAAAGGAGGTTCAAAGATAAACATGAAATCTAGATTCTGAGTCCTAGAATAATGATAATTTAATTGTTAACTTGTAAGTATAATTAAGCATTGTTTTCCAAATGATATGGGAAAATGCCGTTTGCCCTGTTTGTTGGCAAAATAGAGATGACACAACAGAAGCATTGCAATAGTAGAGGAGAAGGCAGCAAAAGTAGCAAGGGTAACAAAGATTGAAGTGATTTTAGTGGTGGGGATGCAAGGAGTAAATTCACATGAACAGAAAAAATAGAGATATGGACAGGAATCTGTTTAAATAAATATCTAAAAAGATGTATAGAAATGATATCTGAAATGTGAAGCAAACTATAACCTGATCACCAGAAGTTGACCACCGCATCCCTTGAAGACCTAAACTTGGAGGGCATGATCCAAGTGAGAACTCCTGCACCTCAACTCTTTCCTGCAGAAAGGATTATTATAGTTCATTACACATTTTCCAAATTTTCAGCATATATTAGATGTTCAAACTGTTTTGACAAACAAATGTGAGGCTATTCCATAAATGAAAATGATTGTTACTTACTATAAATCTTGGTCTCCGGAGCTTTAAACGTTTCTAGAGACACAAAAGAAAGACAAAGTAAGAATTTCAGACTTACAGTGCAAAATAAAGCAATTTACTCATATTGCACAAAATAAAAATAATGGATGGAAGAAAATATATGAAGAACAATCATAAATGTTGGGTTAAGATATAAAAATACATCAACAGAGTAATGGGGAAGAGACTGGAATTTCACCTCAACTATGGCTGATAACCTTTTTGAGAGCTTTGGGTTAAAATAGCTGGACCAGATTTGTGTCAACAGCAGATTCAACCACTCACTGTGTTCCAATGGTGTGACGGGCTATATGTACAGAAGTTGAAGTCAACTTCATAAAGCTCATTGAAAACGCAAAAGGGTGAAAAGGAATGAAAAAGGTACCGAGGTGTTGAGTATGATCCGATTCCATTTCTTATACAAGTCCTCCTCAAGAATTTTGCGCTGATAACTCCCATACTGCAAATAAAAGAGCAGTATTTCACATTACCTGATTACATCGCATACTCTCAAAAGACTCAAAACTCATTAACTCAGAGATGATAAAAGAGGAAGATTTCCTCACACAAAATTCGAAACTTTTATTTATTCAATTCCAACACAACAAAGGTGAACATGAGTTGTTTGTGTACCCAGGAATATTTTTTTCTCAAGATAACCACAGAACCAGGACTAATTGCTTCCATTACATTTCAACTTCAACAAAGCCCCAATACACAATAGATGGTTATGCTTATAAAGCAGTGTAATGTTAACTGCTGATAACTTCTATCCTTCTTATTGACATGATCTAATTCTAAATTATCAATGCTTTTCTTTACAAGAGATCAATTAAAGCTTTGGTTTAACAACTTGAAGGGAATAATTTATGTGACACAGTGCTGCAAGTGAGAAAATGGAAGCAATAACCAAAAGTCAATACAATTCCCATACATTGGTAGAATTACACACAAGTTTGGAAGAATATTATTGTCTGCAGCATAGAAACCAGGATATGGAGACAAAAAATGGAAAGCAATGAATGAAAAGGATGAAGGAAGAGAGAGA
>JAVKPL010011638.1:0-51890 GCA_032173675.1 Gastrolobium villosum | reverse complement strand
ACAACATCAATATTGTGTATTTTCAACACATCTCTCACTATAAATTGCATATATACTACTCCATCAGTAACTCCACCACCACGGCAGAGATATCAACCTTTTATTTCACCAAATACCATTCTATTTACCAGCTAGTATCACACCTTCTTACTTGACTCCATCACAATTAATCACTTATGAACGGCCATTGGCCACCATCTTAGCTTAACATCTCTTCATTACAAGCCTTCCCAGAAGACCTTGACTCAATCCATCAGTACTAATCAATTTTCCATTCACTTCACAATTTTCGTAAAACCCAAATCCATACCACTACACTTGGTATACGCACATACACATTTCCGAGTGCTCAAAATCATAACTCAACTACCATCTCATGGCTCCTCATATATTGCATCCTATTTGACATATTACTGCTCACTTAAAGTTATCCAAAATTCACCTCTTACGTTCCTCACAAGATACAATCCTCCAATTCAATGGGTAAAAACATCCTTAGGTTTAACCCCTAGAGCTCTTGCTATCCTAAGGGCCCCAAGTGCAATGACCCACCAATCAGAGAATCTATCCTTATAATTCATGCAAGAAGAGGTAACATGTCATCGGCTGTACTAGCAGTCCCACTAACACAAGGTACTTCCTCACATCACATTACTTATATAAGACAATAATAGTCTCTAGGAACATAATCCATACGGAGATAACCATACACTCCGGGCATATAAGCCACACAGAGATAATCACATTCACCTCACATCTGTATATAATGGCAAAAGAGTTTTGTATAGACACATAATGTTTACTAGTTATTTCTTACATATACATAATTAACTATGACCTCATAGATATGGTTCTTTCCCTCGAACAGTCTACTCTTTTAACTTGACTAGTCATTAGTCCTAATCCATAACATAATCATCCTCACATGATTCCAACATCTTTCTCATACTTCGGCACATATTTTTACAATTCTTAATAGTACCCATGATCAGTACAGTTCTAATTTGTTGTCCATCATGACTCATAACAACTACGTTCAACACTGTAGAAGATCCACTTCATTAGGACAACATCACTTTTCTCTCAACATTTCACTATGACACCCAGAGTGCCCTCACTTACTAGTCCATGCATTCAGCGCATCAAGACCACCAGATACATCTCAACTTCGAGCGATGCTCGCCTGGGACTTCCAAGAGCAACACCTCTTAGGATTCAATCCACAAGGGAAACCCAAGACAATCTTAATCATCACATCATTATCAACATGTGTGCTAAGGTATAACTTGCACACCGGGACTCCATCATGAATCCTATAACAAATTGAGCATCCAATGACACTCCAAAGAGACAATCTCTTCACCAAATTCCCATCATAGGGGATTTCACTTACATCATTGTTCTTTTACCAAAGATTTCACTAGTTCATTACAACACGGATATATATATATATATATATATATATATATATATATATATATATATAGGCACCCCGGCCTTCACAAGCACATAGTTATATATATACTGGCACTTAAGCCATCACAGGATCGTCATCCATCTTTTATCACAATATATATAACCCTCATGCACATTTTGTATTATTATAGTCTATTCCAAATACTCCCTAGCAATTAAGCCATTTCAAACACAACATACACCCTTGGAATTTCCAAGAAACATCTATTAGGGGTCAATTTTCTTATGTAACATACCTCCTGAATCTCTATCAAGGAGCCATTCTCAATTACCATCCTATACATCAATACCCACATATAATTAGGCCACATATAAACATTTCAATACTATACAACATTATGGAAGCATATTAATACCATTACTACACCACATTCAGTTATATTTCTCATAACATAATTGTCAAGTCCAACCATCATTATATTATGGACCCTCATACTCTCAATAAAATTTTCTCATGCCATGCATGGCAGTTTCCTCACTTATATTCAGCCAACAATAACTCATCATGGACTACAGTCCCATTTTTCCACATTGAATTATCCAACACATCATTTTCATAGTTCTTTTAAGATCCTCACATTCCTCAATTCAAATTTGAAGATTCAATTTATTTCCACTTCCAAACATTTTAATTCATTCAAGTGTATGCCCTTCTCAAGGGTCTTATAACATTCTTATTTACCTTACTGTATCCAAGCTTACTTACAAGAACACATATTCAAATTCTCACGAATTCATCAGGGTTCCGAATCCCTCACCATGTCAAAGTTATACCACTAATTCCACATATACTTAATTGTTCTAACTTCCCATACATTTAGGGAAGACTTACCAATATCATCATCACAATATCAACTCAATTCAATCATACTTACTAACCATAAGACCACACATTCAACTATGGTAGCATTCTACCCAAAATAGTTACACATACTATCTCAATTTATTCTCACTAAGTCCTAAATTTTCTTCAAATTCACTTACAACATTTATGTCTGTGGAGCAACCAACACTACAACCACGACCTCAGTCTAAGGACTGGCATTGGTGCTCCAGGGTTGTCACGAAGGAATCTTATACTGACCACACATATAACATGAAGAAATGGGTTGGTCAGGCCCAAACTAAGGAATCACATGTGCAGTATTCAATAAGAGTCTATGTACAACTATACGACACTCACCACAATCATACGACATTCAGAGTTCCCTAAGAAACTGCTCTGATACCATAAAATGTAATAGCCCGTTGTTCACCGGTGTTGTTAACATTAATTATGATATTAAGCGCAGTTACAATCACAACAGTTCATTTATAAAGTACGGGTAAACTTTTTCCTTTTTAACATCATTTACACCATTAAAATAACTGTGATCATAACCCAAAACTTTATGCGGAATAATTAATACCAAATCCTAATACCATACACTTTTTGTTTAAAGGTTGCTAAGTGGTTCCCATAAACCAACAAAGCTAAAACACGTTCTATCCATTTTTAACACAAAATGTCTTAACCATTTTATTTACTCCAACAATTTTAAACCTATCAAATGCTTCTCATTTCTTAGTATGTGATAGATTTCTTCGTTAGCTACGCGTGGGTTCAAATCGCGCCCAATTTGGAGTACCGTAGCCCAAGATATGACATTTCAGAAAATGGGTGCTGAAACAGCAGGACCCCCGCACTGACAGCGTCATTCCCGCACCCACAGCGTCAGCAGACAGTGGCAACGGCGCCCACAGCGCCAAGTACAGGGGCTGAGTACCCCAAAACAGGTAACATGACCTACCTATAGTGTTCTGCCCATAACTTGAGTTATACAACTCCGATTTACACAATCCTGGTCTCATTAGAAAGCTAAGAGAAAGATCTATAACTTCTAAGAAGGCCAAGGGGTCCAATTCCATCATATGGGGGACGAAAATTGGGCAGCACTTTTTTTGTTTTTCCAACATTTCCCATTTTTGTTCAATGTAACCTAAACACATAAGGTATATTAAATCAAATGGGTGGCACACACAAGGACCAACATGCCTTGGGGCACTTACAACCCATCACAGTCCAGTTAAATGCATAATATTCATTATGTTTCAATCACCAAAGTTCTATTTCATGCTCTTATTAACCATCCAAATAATCAATTCATAAATTAGGCTTAGAGCCCTTTACATTACATTTACATGCTTCCAATACATCATATGTGGCTATGGACAGATCCCATGCTCACACATAAGATACATATACATCAAGTATAGTTATACATTTACAAATGCATGGCATTCTCAACATGCATAAGTTCATGGCCTCAATTCAAAACATAAAACCTATGCTAAATGTTTCCAACTGAATCCTCTAACATGCGATGCCTTCCATATGCACCTCATGCTCCACTCCTCAAGGCTCAACCTAACCTGAAATGATGTCCCCAAACGCGGGGTGAGATATACAAATATATCTCAGTAAACCAAGGGTACTAGAGGATCACTCCACCCCATGGCTCACTCAATGTGCAACATATAACAAAGTATGACATGCATGACATACAATATCACAACAACTGGGCACAATCCAAGAACATCCACAGCTGGATTACGTTCAAGGACCCCATCGTATAACTCCCGGAATCTTCCTGGTGCCTCTCCCATGGTTGAGATGACCCCATGGCAAAACCCAACTGGAACTCCTCATGAGCCATATCCAGCGGAATTCCCACGTTTGGATCATCCTAGTACTGCTCCCAGAGTCGGTCCCACGGGAAAACCCGACTGGAATCCCCAGCGGAATTATCCAGCGAAAGTCCAAACCAAGACACATTTACTGGCCAGAGATCAAACAATTTTCACAAAACATGCTCCAAGTATGTCACACAATCAAGCAATAATGCATGAACATACATATTCATACAATGTTCAACAACACAAATTCCAACCACAACCTTCCACTAGGCGTGGTGGAGCACACAAGGGACTAAACCCAAGTTCCTAAGGTTTACCTCAACTCCGAGCCATTGCTCCATACGTAAGCTTCAAGCTTAATCCGCTTCCATAGCGTCCGTGAGAGGCAACCTATAAGATCAACAACATGATCATCAATCAATTTCCATGCCAACCACTCATTTACACAATTCATCATCAATTAGATTCACTTAGGCCCAATGGCACACAACCAATAATTTATCCATTTCAATTACATTACCCCTTACTACTCACCAATTCATAGTTATTCACATGCACTTCAATTTTACATCATCAACCAACCATTACCTCAATAGGTCGAATTACTCATGCCCATAAATCTAAGGGTATTCAATCCAATTCAACACTCATACAATTACTTATCAATCCATTTCTGACATAATTCAATTTTCACAAATCTTAGGCATCATGCAAAAATCCTAAGTTATGAGCATTTTTCACCAATAAATTTCATTGCATTTCTAGCTCAAATACATCATTCTAAGACATAATCATCTAATGCACATTTTCCATTTGAGCTCTCTAACTACACAAATCATCCAACACAACTTCAACACAAAACCGATTTTATGATCTTCATGAAACTCAAAGGGGAACAAGAATTCTTACCACCAATAGCTTCCTAAGGCTCCAATGGTTGAAGATCAAGGGTCCATCCAAGCCAAAGCACCACCAATGGCCCCCAAAACTCCACAAATTCGCACAAGGAGGTGGAAAGATGATCTCATCACACACTTACTTTCATGACTCTCTCAAGAATGGTAATATACTCACAACCTCACTACAAACAACTTTGGTGTTGGAACTTTATTGATTTGGTGGCTAGATTGTGTGGAAAAGGGCAAGAAAATTTCTTGCCCTATGCTTCCATGGAGGTGTGCGCAAGAAGAGAGGAGAAGAAGAAGAAGGAAAAGAGAGAGAGAAAGAGGGTCGCGTGGGGGAGGGGAAAAAGAGGAGGAAACTTAAGTGGACACGCGATATAACTTTAATCCCTCACCCAATTCCAATCACAATTTCACAATCTAAACATTTTTCTGGTTCATGACATATTTTTATTTCCTCAAAATACTCAAAAAAATTTCACTCATATCGGTACAATTATACCGCAATATTTTTACACCGGAAAAATCACTATTCATCAAAATTTTCGAAACTTGCCTATTCACTCAATTTTTCGTCATGAATCCATTTCCTGCATTATTTTTATCATTTGAGTTCTCCTGCTCCATTTTTCATGCCTCAGTTTACGTTTTTGGTAAATTACCATTTTGCCCTTGGTACTCATTTTGACCCCAATTTCAGGACTTTCACTAATCCTTCCCTTTTAACCCACATTATATCATATATATTCACATTTGAATTTACGAGATGTTATAGGACCAGCCAAACCGACCACGGTAACTTTACAAATGGTAGACAGATCCATTGTCAAACCAGAAGGGAAGATTGAAGACCTGTTAGTCAAAGTAGACAAGTTCATCTTGCCCGCTGATTTCATCATCCTAGATTATGAAGCTGACACTGATGTCCCCATCATTCTTGGTAGACCGTTCCTAGCTACTGGAGGAGCAGTCATCAATGTACAAAGAGGGGAACTAACTATGAGAGTTCATGATGAAGAAATCAAATTCAACATCGTCAAGGAAATGAGATTCCAAGATGATGGCGAAGATTTGGAAGAATGTTATAACACCTCGTAAATTCAAATGTGAATTTATTTGATAAAATATGGGTTTAAAAGGGAAGGATTAATGAAAATCAGAGAATTATGGCCAAAATGGGCAAAAAGGGCAAAATGGTAATTTGCCAAAAACGTAAACCGAGGCATGAAAAATGGAGTTAGAGATTTAATATGACAAAAATAATGCTGGAAATGGAATCAGGGCGGAAAATTGAGTGAATAGGCAAATTTGGGAAAAATTGATGAATAGTGATTTTTAAGTGTTAAATACTGTGGTGTGAGTGTACCGATAAGTGTTAAATTTTTATCAATATTTTGGGGAAATAAAAATATGTCATGGACTGGGAAAATATGTAGATTAAGAGTTTATGATCAGAATTTTTATCGGAATGAAAGTTAAATCGCGTGTGGGACCCGTGGGATCAAAATTCACTTAAGTTCCCTCACTTTCTCCCCTCACCCTCACGCTCTCTCTCTCCTTTCTCTTCTTCCCCACCGTGAACCCCCCCTCCATTTGCAAGAACATGAGCCTTTTCTCTTCCCCTCACCATTTCTTCATTTCTCCACCAAATCACTTGGTTTTGGTGTTGAAATCTATTGTAAACAACCTTCTAAAGCCATTGGTGGTACTCTCAAGCCATGAAACCGCCCCCTTGCTGCGTTTTTGGACATGGACAGATCTGAACCATTGTGGTTCTTGGAGTTTTTGGGAGCTTTTAATCTTCCTTTGGAGTAGTGAAGCCTTGGTGGTGTTCATACACTAGTTGGTGAGTATATTTGTGGTATCTTTGTGGTTGATTTTGTAGATCTAGAAATTATGCTCTAAATCTTTAATCTTAGATGTGTGATGATAGAGAGCCCAAATGGAAAAATGCTATTAGATGAAAATGCCTTAGAATGATGCTTGTAAGCTAGAAATGCTATGATAAATTTTGGTGAAAAAGTTAGATTTTTAACTTAGGAAAATTTGTGGAAATTTCATGAAAATTGAGGTTAAGTTGTGAGTTAATGGTGTTGTGAATTGTTGCATAATGAGGTAATATGATTGTATAATGATGATTAATGCAATAAGATTTATGGTGATATTGGATTTTGTAACATAGTGAAATTTGTGGAAATTTCATGAAAATGTGAAATGTAAACATGCATTGTAATGAATGGAAATGAAGGAAGGTGTGTTGGTATATGTAAATGATAGGATTATATGATGAGTATAAGTGTTAAATTGGATTGAGAACCTTGTTGGATGGTTCCTTGTAAATATTCGAACCATGTGGTGTGGAAAGGAAAGATAAGTGTAAATAACCTTTGGCCTAAGTGATTTAATTGATGATTAATTGTGTAAGTGGATGGTTTACATGGGAATTGTATTTATGATCATGTTGTTGATCATCTAGGTTGCCTCTCTTGGACGCTTTGGAAGCGGATTAAGCTTGGAGCTTACGTATGGAGCATTGACTCGGTGTTGAGGTAACCCTTGGAACTGGGGTTTAGTCCCTTGTGTGCTCCACCACACCTAGTGGATGGTTGTGGTTGGATTTTGTGTCATTGGACATTGTGTGATTATGTGTGGTCATGCTTTATTGCATGATATGTGTGAAAATTGTTTGGTCACTGGCCAGTTGACGTGTGTTGGGTTTGGACATCCGCTGGATCATTTCGTGACGGAATGCCAGTTGGGTATGCCGTGGGGTCGACTCTGGGAGCGACACCAGGATGAGCCAAACGTGGGACATCCGCCGGATAGGGCTCATGAGGAGTTCCGGTTGGGTTGGCCATGGAGTCTTCTTAACCATGGGAGAGGCTCCAGGATTGTCTCGGGAGTTATATGATGGAGTCCTTGAACATAAATCCAATTGTGGATGTTCTCAGTTTGTCTCCAGTTGGTGGGTGATATTGTATGTCATGCATTTTACATTAATGTCATCGTTGCACATTGAGTGAGCCATGGGGTGGAGAAGCCTCCAGGGCCCTTGGTTTACTGAGATATATTTATATATCTCACCCCGTGTTTGGGTCATCATTTCAGGTTAGGTTGAGCCTGGACGAGTGGAGCATGAGGTGCATATTGGAGGCACCATGTGATGAGCATTGGATTGGGACACACCTTGCATATGTTTTGTGCTTTAGACTTAGATCATGAACTTGTGCATATTGACAATGCCATGCCTTTGTATGTTCATGACTACTTGTTAAGTCTTTTAAAATTCATGTATATGTATGCCTAGAGTACCTATTGTATATTTTGAGTGAGCATGGGACTTGTCCATTGCCACATTCCTTGTATTTGAGGCCTTGATGTATAATGTTGAAAATGGCTCATTATTGTTGTAAAATGGCCATAAACTCAAAGATTATGTAATGAATGTATTCTTGTATGAAAATGCGTGTTGAAAGGACCTAAAGCCTACATTAGAGTATGTTTATGTGTTGAGTGGAGTACTAAGGGGTTAGGGATGGATTACACAACCCTTTTTGGGTTGAAAATGCTGTATTCTGTCACTTTTACTGCATAGTAATCGATTACCCAAGCATGGTAATCGATTACCATGCAACAGGGGACGAAATAAATGCTACTGTCTTCACTAGTAATCGATTACTGAGGCTTGGTAATCGATTACTGAGGCTTGGTAATCGATTACCATGTGAGGTAATCGATTACCCAAGTTTGGTAATCGATACCAGAACAGAGGATGTAAAAATTTAGCTACTGCCTCATTTTTGACAGGTGGTAATCGATTACCACCCACTGGTAATCGATTACCACAGTGTAATTTTCGAAAATTCAGGTTTTTCTAGACTAAAAGAAAGGGGCTTAACTTGGTGGGTAGAACTCCAAATGGTACGTGGTTTGAAACCACGCGTAGCTTATGTAAAGGGCTAGAACATGGTAAGATATGAAAGTAATATGATGAGTTTTAATGGGTTGAATAAAAAGAAAGATTAGTGATGTTAGTAAACTGAATGCTTCCGCGAATTGCATTTACAATTATAGTGTTGTTTTAATTAATTACGGAAAAGGTTATTGTTATGAGAAGGAATATGATAAAAGAAAAAAAAAGTTGCCCGTAATTTAATTAACCCAATTACTGTGATTGTAACTGCGCTTAATATCATAATCAATGTTAACAATACCGGTACGTAACGGGCTGTTACATTTTATGGTATCAGAGCAGTTTCTTAGGGAACTCTGATGATTGTGTGATTGTGTTAAGTGCTGTATAGTTGTACGTAGACTCTTATTGACTACTACACATGTGATTCCTGAGTTTGGGTATGATCAACCCATTTCTTCGTGTTCAATGTGTGGTCAGTATAAGATGCCTTCGTGACAACCCTGGAGCACCAATACCAGTCCTTAGGCTAAGGTGGTGGGTGCAGTGTTGACTGCTCCACGGAAAGATATGTAGTAAGTGAATTGGATGTAATTGAGGACTTAGTGAGAATAAATTGGGATAAGATGTTTAACCATTTTGGGTAGAATGCTATCATAGTTGAATATGTGGTCTTATGGTGAGTAAGTATGATTGAATTGAATTGATATTATGATGATGATGTTGGTAAGTCTTCCCTAAATGTATGGGGAGTTGAAACAATTGAGAATAGGTGGAATTAGTGGTATGTCTCTGACATGGTGAGGAATTGGAACCTCGATGAATTCGTGAAAAATTTAATGTGAGTGTTTATGTGTAATATTGGATACCTTAGGGTTAAATGATAAGGTTATAAGACCCTTGATGAGGGCATACACTTGGATGACTTAAGATGCTTGGATGTAGAAATAAATTGAAATTTCAAATTTTGGATTGAGGATTGTGAGTAACTTAAAAGAACTATGGAAATGATGTGTTGGATGATTCAATGTTGAAATTGGGACTTAGGTCCATGATGAGTTAATGTTGGCTGAATATAAGCGAGGACATCATAGGTATAGAAAGTAAAATATAAGAAGTTGAGGAAATTACCATGGATGGAATTGGATGAATTTGATTGAAAGTATGAAGGTCCATAATATAATGATGGTTGGACTTAACAAATGTGGATGGATAAAACATAACTGAGTGTGGTGTGGTAACGGTACTAATATGCTTCCATAATGTTGTGTAGCATTGAAATGTTGATGATGTGGTCTAACTTTATGTGGATAATAATCATGTGATGGCTAAGTGCTAGTATATATATATGTATTGTGAAGGCCGGGATGCCTAAATGTATATTTGTGTTGTTTTGAGTTAGTAAACTCTTGGGTAAAAGAAAAATTTTGCAACTGAAATTCCCTATGATGGGAAATGTTTGAAGAGATTGTCTCTTTGGAGTGTCATTGGATGCTCAATTTGGTATGGGATTCATGATGGAGTCTCGGTGTGCAAGCTATACCATGGCACGCATGTTGTTAGTAAGGTGACAATTAAGATTGTCCTGGGTTTCCTTTGTGGATTGAATCCTAAGAGGTGTTGCTCTTGGAAGTCCCAGGCGAGCACTGCTCGAAGTTGAAATGTATCTGGTGGTCCTGATGCGCTGAATGCATGGACTAGTATGGAAGGGCACTCTTGGTGTCATAGTGAAATATTGAGAGAAAAGTGATGTCTGTTTAATGATATGCCTTCATTATATAGATATTTCAGAGTAAAAAGAATAAGGATTTGACAGTAATTCAGTAATAAAGGTTATTATTTTTAATGAATTATTAACAATCCATGTTCAGACACACTTTCACTGATTTTTCTATATTTTTATAGGTTAAGAGGTGAAGAAATTCAAAATTTGAAAAACAAAGAAGGGAAGACCGCGCGAGAGATCGAACAAGGCGCCAGAGGATCGCACCACTATTGAATTCAGAATTTGAATTCAAAATCTGAATTCAAATCTGATTTAATTTAATATTTCCGTTATACGTTTTTGTAATAAAGTGTAATTTAATTCTTCCGTTTCTGTAATAAGTGTAATTTAATTTTAACGTTATGTTTTCATTAGAAGGATATTTTCGTAATTTGTGCGGAAACCCTAATTGGCTGCTATTTGAAGGGGTCCCCTCCACACATTCAGAAGGAGGTTGACGGCTGCGCTCAGGAGGATTCTTCCACGGATCTTCTTCTTCATCTCCTTCTCTTCTATTTTATGTTTTCATTGAATATTGGATTTTAGCCATGATAATGGTTGGCTATAACCTCTTTGTTGTGGTTAGGGTCACGAACCCTTGTGAACCCCTGATACAATGGATTGAGTTTTTATTGATATATTTATCTTTTGAATTTCGTTCTATTCTGATCGTATTGTTATTGTTATTATTAGATCCGATCAATCTAGTAAGTAATAATAAATCTGAGGATTAGGGCCAACAAGAGGGATCTGAGGTCTTTAATCCGGAAAGGGAATAGAACGACGGTATGAACATGATCTAGGGATAGACATGATTCATATTGTAGATGTTTTAATTATCGATCTTTATGCTTGATCTCATATAGGGCACCTCAAGGAATTAGGGTTCTATATGAGATTAAAGGGTTAATTCTTCAAGGGATTGAGAATTAACTACTGATACCTTTATCTGATAATTATCTAATTTCACTATTTATATATTAATATTTAACTTAATCCAGGGTAAAAGGTGGGGATCATCGGTGAGTGTTCTCTAACCACAGCGTTTTTCTCTTAAATCTCAAACCCTTGTTTTGTTGGATTCTTTATTATTCAAAAAGAACAAAAACACGTCTTTTTATTTTACAAATCAAATTCCCACACAATTGACATTCGTGTCAAAAACATTTTGAAATATTTAATCTTAAAAAGGATAGTTTAATTGATTTGGACACACTCTCTGTGGATACGAACTTGACTTATCATTTTATTACTTGCGCGATTCGGTACACTTGCCGATTCACGTCAAGTTTTTGGCGCCGTTGCCGGGGAGTGTTTTTCTAAAATCAATTAATCTTGATTTTAAACATTAAATTGTTTTTATTTTATTTTATTTTATTTTTGTTTTGAACCTGTGCTACTAATCTTTTCTCTGAAGTTGTATGCAAAGCAGTGCTTTTCTAAGGAGAAGCGAACGAATTGCTCAAAGAGAGAAGGAAAGAAAAAGGGCACAGACAACTCCCATTCCAGTAGCTGAAACCCTAGAGATGGCTGCTCCTAATCAGAATGCTGATCCTAGGATGAACACCATTCTCACGCCTATCTTTAACAGGCCCAATGCTGGAATTGTTCCACCAGAACTAGGGAACAATCAATGGGAGCTCAAGTCCAACATCATTCAGTTGGCTGAGAGAGAAAAATATGGAGGAGAGGACAATGAAGATCCTCACAGATTCGTTGACAAATTTTTACGAATCTGTGACTCTACAAAGCCTCCACATGTTTCTGATGATGCAATACGATTGAGACTTTTTCCTTTTTCTGTTAAGGGAAAAGCTCTTGATTGGGTGGAAAGACAACCTGCTGATAGCATCATTTCTTGGGAAAACTTGTCCGAAAAATTCTTTGCAGAATTCTTTCCCATGGAGAAATACAACAACATGGTGAATGATATCACCTCCTTCAAACAACAATTTGGAGAGACCATCTGCGCTTCGTGGAATAGATTCAAGGCCCTCATGAGAAAGGTTCCTCATTATAACCTATCTCAAGGGGACCAAGTGAGAATCTTTTTCAATGGTTGTCTACCGGAGACGAAACTGGTCATTAATACTGCAGCAGGCGGTTCTTTGGGTGATAAGCTAGCTTCAGAGTCATATCATCTGATTGACAAGTTAGCTAAAAATGAGAATGAAACATCTACAAGGACAGGAAAAAGGGAAGCAGTGCCAATCAATGATAATAATGCAATGCTGGCAGAGCAAAAGTTGTTGTCACAACAAATGTCCAATCTAAATGCAAAGTTTGAAAGGATGCAGCTTTCTAAAGTTCAAGCAAGTGCAGTTGTTCTTGACTGTGAATATTGTCATGAAGATCATGACACCAATGCTTGTCCTACATTGATGTCTTCAGATTCTGTTCAACAAGTGCAGGTAAATGGCATTTGGTATGATCAGCGCCCTAATCAGCAAAATTTCTCAAGGAATCAGAATAATTCTGCTGGTGGTAATAATTACCAAAGGAAAAGTTATCAAGGTACTGGTTTAGATATGACATCAGACAACTATCTAAAACTACCACCTATTCCAAAAAAGGAGCCTTCCGACCTGGAGCGTTTAGTAGGAACATTAGCACAAAGTACTAACGCTTTCATGGAGGAGAGTAAGGCTAATCAAAGAAGTACCAATGCTTTCATTGAGGAAAGCAGAGCTGAGTCCAGGAACACTAAAGCTTCAATCAAGAACCTGGAATATCAGGTTGGTCAACTTGCCCAACAGTTATCGGATAGAGCTCCAGGTACCTTTCCTGGTAACACTACTACCAATCCCAAGGAAAATTGTATGGCAGTTATAACTAGAAGCGGGAAAGTGGTATCATCCCCACCAAAACCTATAGAAGAGGAAGAGAAGGTTGAACAGGAGGAGAAATCTGAAAAAGAAACTGAAAAGTCTCCTGAAATACTGAAACCGGCTGATGATGTGAAGGAGCCAGCTACTCTTCCAAAAGAAAAATTTGAACTTAGCGAAGAGTATCTTATGAAAATGGCACCTTATCCTGGAAGGTTGAAGCCAGAATTGAAAGCAAAAAACTATGACAGATTTCTTGAGATTTTCAAGAAGTTGCATGTGAACATTCCGTTTGCTGAAGCATTGGCTAATATGCCAAATTATGCAAAATTCATGAAAGATCTCCTCTCCAGGAAGCATAAACTACAAGAATGTCAGACAGTTGCACTTACTGAGAAGTGCAGTGCTTTTATCACTAGGAAGTTTCCTCCTAAACTTCGTGATCCTGGAAGCTTCAACATTGAAATTGAAATTGGAGATACAAAGATTGGCCAAGCTTTGTGTGATTTAGGGGCGAGCATTAATCTGATGCCCTTATCTGTCTGTAAAGCCTTGGGGATTACTGAATTGAAGCCTACTTTGGTTTCTCTTCAGCTTGCTGATAGATCCTTAAGGAAGCCAAGTGGTATAGTCGAAGATGTCCTTGTAAAAATTGACAGTTCATCTTTCTGGCTGATTTTATTGTGCTTGATATGGAGGTAGAAAATGAAATACCTCTCATATTGGGTAGACCTTTCCTAGCCACAGCCCGTGCAATGATTGATGTTGAAAACGGGAAGCTTGAACTAAGGATGAATGATGAGACCGTTACCATCAATGTCTTTGATTCTTTAAAACATTCTTCTCACAAAGATGATTGTTTTAGTCTGGAAATCTTAAAGGAAAAGCAAAGTTTAGCGGTTGAAGTTTCTAGAAAAGCAGATGATGAAAATGGTGCCACGAAGGTGGAGTTGAAGGAGTCTCCTAAAACTTTAAGAGATATCTTCTTGTGTAACAAGGTAGTGACTGAAGCACTGAAGGAAGAAAAGACTGAATTGAAAGACAAAGATCCCTCTGCTCATACCAATAAAATTCTAAATGAGGATGATGGCAAACATTAGAAGAAACCCCAAGGGAGGAGTCATCCTACAATGAAGAAGGTAGTGAGAAAGGAGGTGATCAAACTCTTTAATAAGAATTGGAAGAGACACCAGAAGCTAAAGTTTGACAAGAGACATAGAGATTCTATCTCTCAGAAGAATCAAAGCTTCAAAGAGTTTCTAACATGGCTCCATGGTTTGGGCCAAATCTGGGAATGGTGTCTCCAAACACCAAGGCAGCCAATACCACCAGATCCTCCATTTGCTGAGTCATCCCACGCTGCTGAGTGGGATGACATGGAGGTTTGACTTTATCTCCTTGCTGACGGAGATTTTGTACATTAGTTTATTTTTCTGTTTTGTATTTTAGTTAGTATATTTTTTTCTGATGTTTTAATGTGCGCATTATAGTCTCTTCTATATGCCACTGTTTGTTCCATTGTGCAGGTTTTCCTTCTTGTGGTTTAATTATTGCTGAGGACAGCAATGCTCTAAATCTGGGAATGGTGGGCTTGTGCCTTAGAACTGCAATTCTTCTATCAGGGGAGATATCCTAACTCTTTTCATTTTCTTAGTATTTTTATAGTTATTTTGTGTGCTATATCACTAAAAAAAAAATGGAGAAGAAAAGAGAAAAATCCAGTGAGTCTACGCTTCAAGCGTAGAGCAGATCAAAAATCTACGCTCCAAGCGTAGAACCCTACGCTTCGAGCGTAGAAAAGGTGAGTAAACAGAGGCTGAACGCTCCAAGCGTAGGAACCTACGCTATCAGCGCAGGAAATTTAAGAGGTCAGTAGTCCTACGCTTCAAGCGTAGAACCCTACGCTTGAAGCGTGGGATTGAAATTCGGAAGGTCAGAGGCAGAGGGTCTACGCTTCAAGCGTAGAACAGGGAAAAAATTTCTGAATCAAGGGAGATTTCTAAACCTATCTGTCTTAATTTCTGTTGTTATTTCTGTTTTGATATTCTCTGAGCAACATACCTGGATTTGTGTTATCTATGTTAGCTACTCACGCAATAAGATGATTAAATCTTAGAGAGCATATAGGATACTGTGTGAGAAGTCATAATAAATAAATGTATGAGTAATGCATTGAAGAATAAGAGTTATTATTGCTCGTTTGATTGAATTCTTTGTTGAGAGTTACAGTTGATATGTGATGATAAAGGGAATTTAGATTCTAGTTTGATTGCACAGCCGTGAGGTTTGAGCCTATACAGTAAATTTTCTTTGTAGAGAGACCTCACTGTGATAATACTCTAGAACTTGATCTGTTTCTCTGTAATGCATGCATGATCTGAAATGATAAAGGCAATTCTTTCTTGTTAGCTACTTGGCCAAATAACTGTCCTAAAAAAAAAAAGAAAAAAAAATTCTCATTTGCTAGCCCCTTTGAGCCTTAGCGTATTGTTTTCAACCATAAGACACTTGACTTCTTTTTGACATACCTTGAATGAGATTGAAGCACTTATTATAGAAAAATTCAAGGAAAAAGTTCACAGAAGTTAAAGTGATGGCAAAAACAAAAGCTGAGACCATAGAGAAAAAGAACAAAATGAAAAGTTGCATAGCAACGGAAAAAGCATGAAAAGGTCAAGAAAAGAAGACAACAAAGAGAAGGGAGAGTATGAATAGAAAGGAAAAGAGTAATTGTGTTTGAGCGTGAACAACTAGTTGTGTTTCAATCTCATATACAGTAAAAATTAGTCACTTTCCCAAATATTCATACCTTAGCCTAAGCCAAGTTACAACCTTGCAAAGACCTTTAGATCTAATTGTGCATGTGTTACATATTCCTCATTCTTGGGAACTTGAGAATAGGATCAAGCCTATGGTAGTCTTATTGCACTGATGGATTGAGAGTTTAAACCCAATATACAAAAGTGAAAAGTGCAGTGATTATCTTCGTAAGGAGTGATCAAGCTAGATTCTAATTCCTTATGCAGAAATTGATTACTGAAATTCTCAACTTTGAATTCATTCATGCATAGCATTATGACTTTGAATCTCTTCAATGTAGGAAAATGCATTAGTGACATACATTCTTCTCACAGGTCTTATCATTGCTGCCTAATGTTTGATCTTATTTATTGTTGGGGACAGCAATATCTAAATCTGGGAATTGTTTGATATGCCTTCATCATATAGATATTTCAGAGTAAAAAGAATAAGGATTTGACAGTAATTCAGTAATAAAGGTTATTATTTTTAATGAATTATTAACAATCCATGTTCAGACACACTTTCACTGATTTTTCTATATTTTTATAGGTTAAGAGGTGAAGAAATTCAAAATTTGAAAAACAAAGAAGGGAAGACCGCACGAGAGATCGAACAAGGCGCCAGAGGATCGCACCACTATTGAATTCAGAATTTGAATTCAAAATCTGAATTCAAATCTGATTTAATTTAATATTTCCGTTATACGTTTTTGTAATAAAGTGTAATTTAATTCTTCCGTTTCTGTAATAAGTGTAATTTAATTTTAACGTTATGTTTTCATTAGAAGGATATTTTCGTAATTTGTGCGGAAACCCTAATTGGCTGCTATTTGAAGGGGTCCCCTCCACACATTCAGAAGGAGGTTGACGGCTGCGCTCAGGAGGATTCTTCCACGGATCTTCTTCTTCATCTCCTTCTCTTCTATTTTATGTTTTCATTGAATATTGGATTTTAGCCATGATAATGGTTGGCTATAACCTCTTTGTTGTGGTTAGGGTCACGAACCCTTGTGAACCCCTGATACAATGGATTGAGTTTTTATTGATATATTTATCTTTTGAATTTCGTTCTATTCTGATCGTATTGTTATTGTTATTATTAGATCCGATCAATCTAGTAAGTAATAATAAATCTGAGGATTAGGGCCAACAAGAGGGATCTGAGGTCTTTAATCCGGAAAGGGAATAGAACGACGGTATGAACATGATCTAGGGATAGACATGATTCATATTGTAGATGTTTTAATTATCGATCTTTATGCTTGATCTCATATAGGGCACCTCAAGGAATTAGGGTTCTATATGAGATTAAAGGGTTAATTCTTCAAGGGATTGAGAATTAACTACTGATACCTTTATCTGATAATTATCTAATTTCACTATTTATATATTAATATTTAACTTAATCCAGGGTAAAAGGTGGGGATCATCGGTGAGTGTTCTCTAACCACAGCGTTTTTCTCTTAAATCTCAAACCCTTGTTTTGTTGGATTCTTTATTATTCAAAAAGAACAAAAACACGTCTTTTTATTTTACAAATCAAATTCCCACACAATTGACATTCGTGTCAAAAACATCTTGAAATATTTAATCTTAAAAAGGATAGTTTAATTGATTTGGACACAATCTCTGTGGATACGAACTTGACTTATCATTTTATTACTTGCGCGATTCGGTACACTTGCCGATTCACGTCATTTAATGAAGTGGATCTTCTACAGTGTTGAGCATAGTTGCTATGAGTCATGATGGACAACGGATTAGCACTGTACCGAGCATGGTACTATTAAGAATTGAAAATTTTGTGTCAAAGTATGAGAAAGATGTTGGAATCATGTGGTGATGATTATGTTGTGGACTAAGACTAATGACTAGTCAAGTTAAATGAGTATATTGTTGAGAAAAGAACTATATGTGGAAGGTTATAGTGAATGGTGCAATAGTAAGATAGAACTAGTATACCATTATGTATCTATATAAGAATCTGTTTGCCGTTATATACGGATTTGATGTGAATGTGTTTATCCTTGTGTGGCTTATATGCCCTAAGCATATGGCTATCTCCGTATGGATTATGTTCCCAGAGATTATTATTATCTCGTATAAGTAATGTAGGGTGAGGTAGAACCTTGTGTTAGTGGGACTGTTAGTACAGCCGTTGGCATGTTACCTCTTCTTGCGTGAATTATAAGGACAGATTCTCTGATTGGTGGGGCATTGCACCTGGGGCCCTTAGGACAGCAAGAGCTCGAGGGGTTAAACCTAAGGATGTTCTTACCCATTGCATTAGAGGATTGTATCTTGTGAGGAACGCAAGAGGTGAATTTGGATAACTGTAATTGAACAGTAACATGTCAAATATGATGAAAAATGTGAGGTGCCATGAGATGGTAGTTTGAATTATAAAATTGAGCACTCGGAGATGTGCATGAGTGTGTACCAAGTGTGGTAGTATGGAATTATGGTTTTTCAGAAATTGTGGAATGAATTATTGGATTATCACCCTATGTGAAGGGAATGGAAAATTGATTAGTACTGATGGATTGAGTCAAAGTCTTCTGGGAAGGCTTGTGATGGTGATATGTTAAGCTAAGTTGGTGGCCCAAGGTGGCCAATGGTTTTAATAAGTGATTAATTGTGATGTAGGCAAGTAAGAAGGTGTGATGCTAGCTATTAAATATGGTATTCGGTGAAATAAAGGGTTATATCTCTGCCCTGATGGTAGAGTTACTGATGGAGTTGTATATATGCAAATTATAGTGAGAGATGTGTTGAAAATACACAATGTTGATGTTGTTCTTGGCTAGGTACCAAGATATATGATTGAGTGTGCTTGTGGTACTTTTGATAGTCCGAGAGACTTGTGTAATAGCCAATATGAAATTATGAAAGTAATGATAGTGATGGATTTAGTCCTTGTGGCATGATAAATAGGCTTTGAAAATCCCTATATGATGGGACAGGTGTGAGAGAAAGATGATATGTGACCTTGGAATGATACATACTAATTAAATGAAATGATGATGAAGGTGAGATGTATAGAGTGAAATACATGTGGAATTGATAACATGAGTATGGAATGGTAATTAAAGAAAATTGTTAGCTGAAACCTTAGGCATGTTGCCTTTAATGTGAGAAATCAATGATGAACTATGTGTTAAGTTTTGAGATGATTAGTTGAAATTGTAAGTATGATCTAGTGTATGAAAATTAATGAGTGAATCCATGGATGAAGGCTTTGAATTAGCCGA
Organism: Gastrolobium villosum; assembly: GCA_032173675.1. Classification (NCBI taxonomy): domain Eukaryota; kingdom Viridiplantae; phylum Streptophyta; class Magnoliopsida; order Fabales; family Fabaceae; genus Gastrolobium; species Gastrolobium villosum. The sequence continues at coordinate 32,281 of JAVKPL010011638.1, read as the reverse complement.
TGTAGTGTATAAATTATAATGTGTGGTCCATTGGGTACCAGTGAAATGTCTTGAGGAAGTGATCCGCCATTGTGTTTTGGCGAAAGTTGGTAAACCTGTAGGGTTGGATTCAAAAGTTTAGCACAGAGATGGTACTTGTTAAAGATAAGTGCAGAGGTGAAATTGCACGTTGTAGGTTAAAAACATGAGAAAAGAAAAGTGTGTATATATGAGTTGTGGCTAAGTACCAAAATGGGGATTTTCCCTCAGAAAATAAAAGTATAGTGAGCGTGAACTAGATGATTACTCGGTGAATTGCACTGAGGGGCTGTGAGATTCCATAATAGTGTTTGATGTGGAATAAGAAAGGTGGAACAATTGATGACGAGAGTTATTACTCCATAGAGATAAAAATCAAAGAAGGATAATTGTGGCTGTAATGTGTCAGAAAGTAATAGTTGCCTGTGTGGCACAGATTGAACAGGATGTGGTATGACCCTATGGGTATAGTTGTTGATATGTTAACTAGGTAGGAGAACCCTCTAAGAGAAATTTGGGCTATATATGTTGGGTAGCCTGGCTTGTGATAAGCAATTGGCTTGGTAAAGCAGAGAAAGTGCACAACTGTGTGGTGCACTCCGGTTGTTCACGTGTGGTGGCACCGGTTGAGATTGAAATTGAGGAGGACGTGAAGTCTCCCATTGGGCCTTTGAAAGGCAAGACCATTGTGAAATGTGGCTGAAAAGCCAAAAGATGGAAATGTAAATATTTATTTTGTTGTCCGCACACTGGATAAAGCTTCTTGGGTACGGGGGACTGAGATTCTCCGGCTCTATCCCGAGTTAGCATATGTGTATAGTTGATTTTACGGACAAAATTCCTAAAAGGTGGGGTGAATATAACACTTCGTAAATTCAAATGTGAATTTATTTGATAAAATATGGGTTTAAAAGGGAAGGATTAATGAAAATCAGAGAATTATGGCCAAAATGGGTCAAAAGGGCAAAATGGTAATTTGCCAAAAACGTAAACCGAGGCATGAAAAATGGAGTTAGAGATTTAATATGACAAAAATAATGCTGGAAATAGAATCAGGGCGGAAAATTGAGTGAATAGGCAAATTTGGGAAAAATTGATGAATAGTGATTTTTAAGTGTTAAATACTGTGGTGTGAGTGTACCGATAGGTGTGAAATTTTTATCAATATTTTGGAGAAATAAAAATATGTCATGGACTGGGAAAATATGTAGATTAAGAGTTTATGATCAGAATTTTTATCGGAATGAAAGTTAAATCGCGTGTGGGACCCGTGGGATCAAAATTCACTTAAGTTCCCTCACTTTCTCCCCTCACCCTCACGCTCTCTCTCTCCTTTCTCTTCTTCCCCACCGTGAACCCCCCCTCCATTTGCAAAAACATGAGCCTTTTCTCTTCCCCTCACCATTTCTTCATTTCTCCACCAAATCACATGGTTTTGGTGTTGAAATCTATTGTCAACAACCTTCTAAAGCCATTGGTGGTACTCTCAAGCCATGAAACCGCCCCCTTGCTGCGTTTTTGGACATGGACAGATCCGAACCATTGTGGTTCTTGGAGTTTTTGGGAGCTTTTAATCTTCCTTTGGAGTAGTGAAGCCTTGGTGGTGTTCATACACTAGTTGGTGAGTATATTTGTGGTATCTTTGTGGTTGATTTTGTAGATCTAGAAATTATGCTCTAAATCTTTAATCTTAGATGTGTGATGATAGAGAGCCCAAATGGAAAAATGCTATTAGATGAAAATGCCTTAGAATGATGCTTGTAAGCTAGAAATGCTATGATAAATTTTGGTGAAAAAGTTAGGTTTTTAACTTAGGAAAATTTGTGGAAATTTCATGAAAATTGAGGTTAAGTTGTGAGTTAATGGTGTTGTGAATTGTTGCATAATGAGGTAATATGATTGTATAATGATGATTAATGCAATAAGATTTATGGTGATATTGGATTTTGTAACTTAGTGAAATTTGTGGAAATTTCATGAAAATGTGAAATGTAAACATGCATTGTAATGAATGGAAATGAAGGAAGGTGTGTTGGTATATGTAAATGATAGGATTATATGATGAGTATAAGTGTTAAATTGGATTGAGAACCTTGTTGGATGGTTCCTTGTAAATACTCGAACCATGTGGTGTGGAAAGGAAAGATAAGTGTAAATAACCTTTGGCCTAAGTGATTTAATTGATGATTAATTGTGTAAGTGGATGGTTTACATGGGAATTGTATTTATGATCATGTTGTTGATCATCTAGGTTGCCTCTCTTGGACGCTTTGGAAGCGGATTAAGCTTGGAGCTTACGTATGGAGCATTGGCTCGGTGTTGAGGTAACCTTTGGAACTGGGGTTTAGTCCCTTGTGTGATCCACCACACCTAGTGGATGGTTGTGGTTGGATTTTGTGTCATTGGACATTGTGTGATTATGTGTGGTCATGCTTTATTGCATGATATGTGTGAAAATTGTTTGGTCACTGGCCAGTTGACGTGTGTTGGGTTTGGACATCCGCTGGATCATTTAGTGACGGAATGCCAGTTGGGTATGCCGTGGGGTCGACTCTGGGAGCGACACCAGGATGAGCCAAACGTGGGACATCCGCCGGATAGGGCTCATGAGGAGTTCCGGTTGGGTTGGCCATGGAGTCTTCTTAACCATGGGAGAGGCTCCAGGATTGTCTCGGGAGTTATATGATGGAGTCCTTGAACATAAATCCAATTGTGGATGTTCTTGGTTTGTCTCCAGTTGGTGGGTGATATTGTATGTCATGCATTTTACATTAATGTCATTGTTGCACATTGAGTGAGCCATGGGGTGGAGAAGCCTCCAGGGCCCTTGGTTTACTGAGATATATTTATATATCTCACCCCGTGTTTGGGGCATCATTTCAGGTTAGGTTGAGCCTGGAAGAGTGGAGCATGAGGTGCATATTGGAGGCACCATGTGATGAGCATTGGATTGGGACACACCTTGCATATGTTTTGTGCTTTAGACTTAGATCATGAACTTGTGCATATTGACAATGCCATGCCTTTGTATGTTCATGACTACTTGTTAAGTCTTTTAAAATTCATGTATATGTATGCCTAGAGTACCTATTGTATATTTTGAGTGAGCATGGGACTTGTCCATTGCCACATTCCTTGTATTTGAGGCCTTGATGTATAATGTTGAAAATGGCTCATTATTGTTGTAAAATGGCCATAAACTCAAAGATTATGTAATGAATGTATTCTTGTATAAAATGCGTGTTGAAAGGGCCTAAAGCCTACATTAGAGTATGTTTATGTGTTGAGTGGAGTACTAAGGGGTTAGGGATGGATTACACAACTCTTTTTGGGTTGAAAATGCTGTATTCTGTCACTTTTACTGCATAGTAATCGATTACCCAAGCATGGTAATCGATTACCATGCAACAGGGGACGAAATAAATGCTACTGTCTTCACTGGTAATCGATTACTGAGGCTTGCTAATCGATTACCATGTGAGGTAATCGATTACCCAAGTTTGGTAATCGATTACCAGAACAGAGGATGTAAAAATTTAGCTACTGCCTCATTTTTGTCAGGTGGTAATCGATTACCACCCACTGGTAATCGATTACCACAGTGTAATTTTCGAAAATTCAGGTTTTTCTAGACTAAAAGAAAGGGGCTTAACTTGGTGGGTAGAACTCCAAATGGTATGTGGTTTGAAACCACGCGTAGCTTATGTAAAGGGCTAGAACATAGTAAGATATGAAAGTAATATGATGAGTTTTAATGGGTTGAATAAAAAGAAAGATTAGTGATGTTAGTAAACTGAATGCTTCCGCGAATTGCATTTACAATTATAGTGTTGTTTTAATTAATTACGGAAAAGGTTATTGTTATGAGAAGGAATATGATAAAAGAAAAAAAAAGTTGTCCGTAATTTAATTAACCCAATTACTGTGATTGTAACTGCGCTTAATATCATAATCAATGTTAACAATACCGGTACGTAACGGGCTGTTACAAATGTTCTGCCCTTTCTGTGTTGGACAATCAATACAGCAGAAAAGCAGAAAGTGAAGAATATGAGGAAGAAGAAGAAGGTCCACAGCAAGAGGAGCAGAGTTGCTATCTACAAGAGAGAAGGCCTGAACCGTTGATAAGAACAGAAAAGGAAAAACAACTCAAAAGACCTTCCTCAAAAAAACCTCATGATCTAGAACTAAATCCTTTTCCCCAACACTTGAAGTACGCATATTTGGGGATTGACAATACCCTTCTTGTGATCATCTCTTCACTTCTCACCAAGGAACAAGAAGAACTATTGCTTGACAAGCTCAAGAAATACCAAGAAGCCATCGGGTGGACCATAGCGGATCTCAAAGGTATCAGTCCTTCATTTTGTATGCATAAAATATTATTGACTGACCCTAACAGCTTTTCAGTAGAACACCAAAGAAGATTGAACCCTATAATGAAAGAAGTGGTAAGAAAGGAAGTCATCAAATGGCTGGATGCAGGGATCATATATCCAATATCTAACAGCAGTTGGGTAAGTCCTGTCCAATGCGTTCCAAAAAAGGGAGGCATAACAGTGGAGAAAAATGAAAAGAATGAGTTGATACCTGTGAGAAAGATTACAGGATGGCGAATTTGCCAGGATTACAGGAAACTTAACAATGCCACCAAGAAGGGCCACTTCCCACTCCCTTTCACAGATCAGATGTTAGATCACCTAGCAGGAAAGAAGTACTTCTGCTTCCTCTACGGGTATTCAGGATATAATCAAATTGCTCTGGCACCAGAGGACCAACATAAAACCACCTTCACTTGCCCTTATGGAACGTTCGCCTTCAGAAGGATGCCCTTCGGATTATGTAATGCACCAGCAACGTTCCAAAGGTGTATGTTCTCAATCTTTTCTGATCTCATAGGTGAAGGAGTAGAAGTCTTTATGGATGACTTTTCAGTGCTGGGGACGACGTATGACCATTGCTTGAACAACTTAGAAGAAGTCCTTCAAAGATGTATGTCCTCTCATCTGCTTAATTGGGAAAAATGCCACTTGATGGTGAAGGAAGGAATAGTCCTGGGGCATAAGATTTCCAGCAAAGGACTAGAAGTGGACCAAGCCATAGCAAAGATGCTGCCACCCGTGAATGTGAAAATGCTGAGATCTTTTCTTGGGCATGCGGGCTTCTACAGAAGGTTTATTAAAGATTTTTCCAAAATAGCTAGACCTTTATGCCATTTATTAGAAAAGGACATGAAATCTGATTTTAATTCTGATTGCTTGAAAGCTTTTGAATCATTGAAAACCAAGCTCATTACCACACCTGCCATCCAACCTCCAGACCGGAACCTACCCTTCGAGCTAATGTGTGATGCAAGTGATCACGCTATTGGGGTAGTTCTAGGCCAGAGGAAGGACAAACTCTTTCGTAGCATATACTACGCCAGTAAAACTCTAAATGAAGCTCAAGTGAATTACACAGTAACTGAAAAAGAGCTATTGGTTGTAGTATATGCCTGCGAAAAGTTCAGGCCATATATTTTAGGATCAAGAATTACTGTCCACACTGACCATGCAGCTCTCAAATACCTTTTCTCAAAGAAGGAGGCAAAACCAAGGTTGATAAGATGGATCTTACTATTGGAAGAGTTCAATCTAGAGATTAAAGAAAGAAAAGGGTGTGAAAACCAAATAGCAGATCACCTCTCCAGATTAGAACACATTGAAGTAGGGCTACCAGTCAAAGAGACGTTCCCAGATGAGCAATTATTCAGTATTAATCACATAGAAGCGGACGTTCCCTGGTTTGCTGACATAACCAACTTTCTTGCAGCAGGATTGGAACCTTACGAGGCAAACAAAATGCAGAAGAAAAAATTCTTTCATGATTGCAAGAACTATCTCTAGGATGAACCACTACTGTTCAAAAGATGTGCAGATCAAATGATAAGAATGTGCATTCCAGAGGAAGAACAGCCTCAGATCCTTCTACATTGCCATTCGTCCCCCGTATGGAGGCCACCTAGGTGGAATCAGGACTGCTTCCAAGGTTCTTCAATCAGGTTTTTTTTGGCCCTCCCTCTTTAAAGATGCACTTAAATATTCAAAAAAATTGTGATAAATGTCAAAGGGAGGGTAACTTAACCAGACAAAATGAAATGCCACTCAATCCAATCCTAGAAGTCGAATTGTTTGATGTTTGGGGCATCGATTTCATGGGGCCTTTTCCTCCATCTTGTGGAAATTGATTCATATTGATGGTTGTAGATTATGTAAGTAAGTGGGTAGAAGCAGTTGCTCTACCCACTAATGATGCTAAGGTGGTCATAAAGTTTCTAAAGAAGAACATTTTAACCAGATATGGGACCCTACGCTGTCTCATCAGCGATGGTGGGAAACATTTCATCAACCGCCAACTTGAGAGGTTATTGGAAAAATATGGAGTCAAACATAAGGCTGCAACTCCATATCATCCACAAACCAGTGGCCTTATTGAAGTCTCTAACCGAGAGGTTAAGAGGATTTTAGAGAAAGTAGTCAATCCTTCTCGAAAAGACTGGTATCTCAAGTTAGATGAAGCATTATGGGCTTACAGAACTGCGTATAGAACACCCCTAGGATGTTCCCCATACAGGCTGATATTTGGCAAAGCATGCCACCTTCCCCTCGAGCTGGAACACAAGGCATACTAGGCTGCTCATGCCCTTAATATGGACGAAAAGGCAACAGGAGAAAAGAGACTGCTACAACTTGAAGAATTAGAGGAATTCAGAGCACATATGAAAATCACAAACTATACAAAGAAAAGATGAAGAAGTGGCATGACAAAAGGATCAGAAACAGATATCTCAAAATTGGTCAGAAAGTGCTGCTCTTCAATTCCAGACTCAGATTGTTCCCAGGAAAACTCAAATCAAGATGGACCGGACCATATCAAATTGTTAATGATGCAGGAAATGGGGCTTTTGAAATCAAAGGCTCAGAGCACGGTCGTTCCTTCAAGTAAATGGGAATAGGTTGAAACTATACCATGATGAAACCTTTGATGAAAAGGAGGAAAGTATCGCTCTTTCTGAAACCACTTGAAGAGGTAAGTACCATGTCTAGCTAAAGACATTAAACTAAGCGTTGACTGGGAGGCAACTAGTAGATACATTTGCTCTCTAACAAAGAGCAAAGTTTTGGGGTGGTTACTCTTAACCACATAGCTCCCCAAAGGAGAGAACGTCTGTTGTTCCTCACCAAAAAGTCCAAAGAAGATACGTTCCGTAACATGAACGTAGTTTTAGGGTGGTCCCTGACCACACAAGCCCACACAAAAAAATGTATATAAGTTCCTGTTTTGTTTATTTTTCTTTCCGTTCCCTTGTAATTACTCTTTTTGCAATGAAAAAGACTTTTTGATCAAACTGTTTGGTACATACATTTCAGTTATAGTATTAAGACTGCCCAATTCTTTCTGATTAAACAACATACATGAAACACAAAGTCACTGACTAATCATGCTTGTTCTTTCTCTGATTACTTGAAATAAAAAGCATGCAGGGAATTTAATCCTCAGATTTTTTAAAGAAGCTGATCTGTGCGAACCACTTGCCTTGATGCTGCAAGTACTGCTGAAGAACAGATTGAAAGTAAACTGGCCTTGATGGTCGATGCATGTAAGAGGGGAAAACGAAATTTTTCACGCAGAAACATACATGCATATAGAGATCCATGCTTTAGGACAGCATGATGTTACCTTGTTTTTTGCCTGATCGTCAGGGAGATCAAGTGTCAGATCTGAAGGGTTCAAACCCTCTAATGTTGATCCACACCACCGTTCGTCAATGATGCAAGAACACCTTCTTGCAAGCCACCAGATGATCACCACAGTGAGGCTTGCTATGCGCTCAATTGGTGAAGGTGGAGGCTAGGTATAGTGTTTAGAAAAGTGAAGTGAACCCTAAGGTTTTTGTGGAGAGTAGGCTAGGTTTTTGTGAAAACCCTAAGGAAGAGAACTACACCCAAGTTGGCGCACAAGAGGGATGAGAGAAAGATATATTGCAATCAGATTTTTTTCATTTAAAACTATTTGAAAAGTGGCGCAACTTCAAGGAGGAATAAGTGGAGTTGTTGCAAATCAAATCTAGCCAACAACTTCCAATCTTATCCTCATGAGACTAAGTTCAAACCTAGTCAAAATTCTGACTTAAATTCCATCATATGGCCAGCCACTTGTAGCGCCCTATTCAGCCCAAAAGGGGTCCAAATATGTTGAGTAGTTGCATTCAAACTTGAACCAACTCACTCATTTATTCTCTCAACTACCAAATCTGATTAGAGCTTGTTTGTTTGACTAGATGACACTCATATCCACTCAAAACTTGCGCCCCAATCAGCCCTTAGTGATCTCCAAAGATCTCCTCTTGATATAAGAGATTTGTTCGAACAAGATCTCATCTTATCCTTTTGTTATGAAATAACTTTTCATAGTCAATTCAAATTCGAATTCAAACATTTGAATTCAAATGTTCAAAATTCAAATTCAAAATTCAAATTCAAAATTTAAATTTCAAAATCCAATTTCAAAATTCAAAATTCAAATTCAAATTCCTAATTCAGATTTCAAAATTCAAAATTCAAATTCAAAATTTAAATGTTTGATAATTAATTTAACTAATTAAATTAATTAGTAATGTCTTGGACTATCCAAGCCTATTACATTGCTCCATGCGCCCTCTACCCTTTAGGTGGGCTTCCAAACATCTTCTTGGGCTAACAACCATTATTAGGCTCAATACCTTTAAAGCTAGTTCATCATGACTACAAGGTGTTAGTGTGTGACCCATTAGGTCCAACTTAGCCTCTGACATAATTGGGCTTGGGCCCAACAAGCCCATAACCCAATTAATGACAACACAGAGCACTAGCAATGCTTTGTTGCCCCAGAGCTAGTCAGATTAATGACTTGATCATCCTATTGCACATATTTGGTTTCTATATGTATTTCCCTTCGTCTCGGTTATCTTCCCATTAACCTAGGGTAAGGAAATGTATCAACCCTTGCGGTTTTGGGTAAGCTTTATTCGAAATAGGGAATCTTCAATTTACTGACTCTAAAGGCAGATCATCTCATGATCTCTTTTACTATGCATAGAGTCCCGAGTCCCTGTAAATGTCATCCTGATTTCTCCGGTTTACAGATAACCTAATCTCTCACAGAGATTTGACAAATTCCTTCAGCTTATTACCCTATCCCTGTGCTCTTTCAGGACACGCATAACATTATACCTATGAGTCTCCATGTTTCAGGCAGACGAGGCATACAATCAAAACATGCCTTCTAGAACACAGTCTAGGTAATAACTTCTGGTCTAAGGAAAGACATACCCAAATATAAAGAGATTACTCTAATGACACTATCTGTGAGATTTCCTCAAAGAGTCTCTTTTTGGGTCTGTTCAGTGCGAGCTATACTCTTATAAGTCCACCCACGACTTTAGCTAAGACATCTCCATATCTGTAGCTCATGAGGTCTTTACCTTGTATCCATATACAAGTAGATAAGTCGTGCTAGTCTTACCCGAGATCACTGTACCCAATCTCAGTGTCTCTAGACTAGGAACATATAATTAGGAATAGACATGCGATATCCTTGAATCCTCATGATCGTGATATCATCACAGATACTCAAGAGATACCTGTTCTATTCCAAGGGGTTTATCCAGTTCGTTCATATAATATTAACAATAATATCGAGACATAATATGAAATTGAATAAAGAGTGCTTTTATTCATTTGCGACAAACAAAGTTCTACATCTAGTGTCCTTTATTTAATCATAAGATTGTCTCTAGGACACCCATATACTAACACAGATGGACTCCGCTACCAAGGGTCAAATAGAATCACACACTCACCTCACCTTCATCATACACCATCTCGTCAAATTCAAAAGGACTAGGAACATACTCAAAAACGAACAAAAAGGACAGAAGAGAGAAAAACAAAGAAAATGGGGAACAGCCACTTAAAAGAATTCAACAAAAATCAGAAAACCTTCCTTCAAATAAAAAGGGGGAAAGATATAAGAAAAGGTGTTCCTTCGAACAGAAAAAGTCCAAGTTCAAAGGTAGAAAAGCTGAACGTTCCTTGATCCTTAAAATCAGACCATAATCATCCCACAACCCCATACACTCATCCATCAAAGATCCTTGGGAAGGGAAGGCAGCCGCACTTCATAGGAACGTAGCAGGAAGGCAAGTTCTGAAGAATCACATCCAGGAATGGACAGAGCAAACACCACCCCATGAGTGACAGTGAGACAAAAGATCAGTAACCTTCACTTATCTGGGGACAGAATTCTCTTACTGTTTAAATGGAGAGTTGATCATTTTCTGAAAAGTTCATGATTGCTTACTGGCTCAAGTCTCTTTCTGTTGTGATATTCTTTTAAATTGGGCAGTCCAATACAATATTTCTGAGTTGTTTGAGGACAATCAACAGTTTAGTTTTGGGGTGTTTGATAGGACGTAAATTCGTTCCCATCTAAGCCCATTTTGATGGCAAAATAGCACACGTTCCCTCGTCTGATGAGCAACTTCAGCATGAAATTCACTTGTTTTACACATTTGTGACAAAAACACAGTGAGGGAATGGATGGTAACGTATTTCTTTAAAATATATTAAAAGGGGAACGGACTGAGATGCATTTAATGCACCTGCTCCATTCATTTAATGCCTCTATCCACTTTGCAGGAAACGTAGGACTAAAGTCTTCTAAAAGCAGAGGCGGTGCACCAACTGAGCAGCTGGAAGCGTGAAGAGCAGAGAATCAAGAGTTCTCATTGTTTGAAAAAGAAAGCAAGGCATGGGACATTCTGCAAAGTATGGCTAATCATCGCTCAACCCTGTAATCTGCTACAGTCTTCACAATCAGCTGCCATCGGCCCGTCCCCTCATACAAGCAACCAGCTCTAAAGGAATTACAACCTTGCCACTCCTCTTCCAGCTATAAATAGGTCAACCTTCACACAAAAAGATCATCGACTCTTGGAGGGTTTGAAGTCCGAAAGGAAGAGATCACCTAGTAGTATTAGTAGTTAGTAAAATTAGCAGTATTTTAAGAGTTGTAATTGTGGTTAAGTGACAACCCATCTTCTTTCTCCATAACAACCATTAAGACTCCTCACGAGCAACAACCCATCTTCTCCATTTTATGTTTCTTTGTAACTGTCTTTCAAATTAATATAAGTATTTTTCTCTTCGTTCCATTCATTATCTCTTGACTGAATCTCGGGTCTATGTGATCTCAGTTGAGAATAATTATATTTAAACTATCAGCCATGAGCTGAACTATCTGTGGAACGGGTAAACTGTGAAACTCTTAAAGAACTGTTTTCAAAAATCTTGACCGAAGCTTTTTGTATTTCTTTGGCTAAGTAAGCTATATTCATTGTGCACCAATGGAAATTGGGTACATACCGAGAAAGGAACTTCCATAAGGAAGGGATTTCAGACAGCTTAGCCATTGGGGGAAGGTAGATGTCATGGCAAAAACGCTACTAGTCACCTTAGGAATAAGGGGTCAACTCGTCCACTTTAAGGTTCTGAACTAGGTACCTGTTGGAGTCAAGGGAGCCATAGGAATATGGAAACTTGTGAGCCATCTAGACCATGAGTTGAGGAATCAGAGTTGGCAGGCAAAGAAACTGGGACAAACCCAAAAAGCGCTAAGTCTTGAGCAGAGAAAACAACCTCTTTAAGAGGGAAGCAGTGAATCTGTTCCTTCTGTTAAACTATTTTAAACCACCACCTTGTTATCTCTTGATTATAATTACTTCTATTTTTAGTAGTTTACTTTAGTAGATATTACACTTAAAAAACTCCACATGATTATTATCTCACCTTCTTCTCAACAAGAAGGATTACATACATAGCGCAGCGAGCAACTGTTTGCCACCAGATTGAACCTACTGTTCCTGAGGAACGTTGTCAAGACAATAGGGAACGTCTGACCAGACAGTTCATTTACTAACTTTTCTTCTCATTTTCACTTTTATCAAAATAGTGTAAGACAATCATTAGAATTCTATCCTCGTGGGAACGATAATTTGGGCACTAATACTCCCTTTATTACTTGATGCGTGCACTTGCGCACTTGGGTTGGAACTGAGGAACGAATCTGTGTTCTGCAAGAACAGAGGAACGTTCCCCAGCTAAACTTATATTTTCCACCATCAGCAAACCACCCAACACACATAACAGCTCAAAAGCATTTCAAATACATCAGTATATCATGAAAACCCATCTTGCATATAAACCATCCCTCCATGGGGTACGGTGGAACCAATAATGGCTAAACCGAGGACAAGAAAGCTTACCTCGCAAGCTAACTATCCCAATATAAGAGTCCAACCAAGCTCAAAGTCCACACACAGCAGAATCATAATCTGTTTTGGACCAGCAATCATATCAAAAACCATAATCCACAAGCATATAACATAAAGACAACGCTTTCATTTTACGATTCATGTCTTTAGGCTCCTCACATAACCATAAGCCCTTAATCACATAGATTCTGACTTAGTTAATCATTACAGAAGTTCAACTCAATCAATCTAGGGTCCACAAACCCCAAATCTCGTTCTGTATGAACAGTACAGTTACTGTCCTCGAAAACCCAGAATATCTGGATATATGTCCGGATAGGCATATCCACATATCATATTCGGATATCCATATGCGGATATCACAAGACCCATATCCAGATATCAATATCCGGATATCATATCGGATATTTCACGACAGAATGCAGATCCTGCATTTCACGAAATATCAATCCAAAGGTTCAACTTTTAATCCATTAGGATGTCCTAGCATGCATTTTTACATACATTTCGGTTCATATACAGGTTGGTTACTTAAACAACTCATTAAATATGCCAAGACTCCACTTTTTACCATTAAAACTCATGATCAAGGTTGGTGAAGCTTACCCAAGGTTCAAACTCAGAAAAGATTGCTCGTGGAGCTCACCAAACAGCTTCACAGGTTCTGACTTTGAAGGTGCACGAAAATGGCACACCACAATGGTTCTTTCTCACCAAAAATGGCTTCTTGAAGCCTTCAAATACAAGAACAAGGCTCCCTCCACAAGACTCAACAACTCAGCCCCCAAACAACCAAAAGTCGTAGTCCAACACTCAGTAATAAGGCACCCCAACCTCCTACTAGGTGTTTACAAGGTTTAGTGTGAAGAAACCAAGGAAAAGGTGGGTTCTTGAGGGATTTGTATGGGGGAAAAGCTCAAGTTTTTGAAAGGAGAAGAGGGTGGCTGCAGCTGGAGCCAACACTCACGTAGAAGACACTAGAATGACCTAGGATCATGAGCCACTCCTTATATAGCCCACTTAAGTCTTATCACACTGTATTAGCGCTAATTGCTACACTTAGCATTTTAATCCCAAACTTAGGATTCTGAACCTACTCATTTTTGTAAGATTTTTCATGTTTTTATTTTATTTTTCACAGCACCTTTCCAGTACGCGCTTTTACATAGCCAGTATCGGTTCTGGCACCAGCTCTCATTATTTTGACCTGAAACTTGTTTTACTAGTCCTATATATTGTTCTAGGAATATTCATGCACTTAATATAATTTTTCGGGATACTTCATCAGTACCCATTTATACCGTGAGCCAGAACTGGTATCTGCACTTTTCGTCAGAAAAGCTACTTTCAGCATTCTTAATCACTTACTAAATTATTTAAGCCTTCTCATAATTATTAAGATCAATTATGGAATCATTTCCTAATTCTCATATTTAATTAATTTAATTTCCTAAATTAACGATGCGGGTTCTTACAATATCCTTCAAGGCTTCATTTTAAACACAACAAGGTCTAAGCTTGCATTTTTAGGCATACTGACACTAGTTTACACCTGTGTTACTTAGTTATCTTTTTTACATGTTCAAGACTCGATCTTTTCACAAAAGTTCAAAGAACAAAGGTAGAGACATAAACCCAAGCTAAAAAACAAGACAAAACAGCAGCTCCCAAACCCTCTTCCTTCTGTTTCAGTGTTGTCTCACAAGAAGCATGAATTTGTAAGGTAAAGATGGGTCCTTTCACCACAAAGTAAGCTCCTTGATGATGAAAAATGGGTGTATAATGACCCAAACTAACAAAATAAAGATGAAAGCTCTCAAACTCCCCAAGGCAGAATCTAGGACACTCCAAGAATGGGTTTTTATCCTTCAAGATGTTGGCTTTCAAGGATTCTAGGTGATAGAGTGGAAGGAAGATGAAGAAACATGGAGTCTTGGCTATGTTTCATGAAAAAATGCTTGAGTTTTCATGGATAGTAAGAGGTGGCAGCCACGAGAGAAAAACAAGCAAGAGGTCTACGTAGGAAAATGAGAGATATGAGGGTATTATGTGTGCCTTAGGTATTTAAGACATTGCTCACTTAAAACTCCCGGTGTTAGTTTTTGAATCTCTATTAATTATTTTTCTCTCAAACTTTGACATACTAACTTAGCATATTTTCTAGGAATATTTATAATTTTTTTTATTTTTCGGGTCACTTCGCCGATACACATTTATACTTAAAATACATAATATTCGCACTTTTCTTCTAAAAAATAACTTGATATTAATAATTATAATTTTCTTCTAATTATCCTATTTTAATTATGGAATAATTTTCTAAATTTATAATTGAATTATTAAGATTAATAATTTAGTGATACAGGATCTTATAATTCCCAACCCTCAAACAGATTCAATATAATATATACATAATTCTTTTGTAATTTTCAGATAGTTTTATTCTTTTTTGTTAGTTGTTATTCTCTCTTTTGTCAGTTTACCTTTTCTATTTTCTCTCCCTTGTGCAATTCACGAGAGTTAGTTATTATAACACTTCACATATTTGAAATACATTTTAATAATTAAATTGTGGGTTAGAGAATGTAATTAGTGAAAATTATGAGTTTTGGGTCAAAATACATACGAAGGGTAAAATGGTAATTTGACAAATACGTAGTCCTAATATGTGAAATGGTAAAATTAGACCTTATTTGATGAAAATAGTACCGGAATTGGATTTAAAACAAAATTTGGAGTGGATAGGTACTTTTTGAGAAATTTGATGAATAGTAATTTTTACCGAATAAAATATTGCGGTATGATTCCACCGGGTAACTTAGAAATGAGATTACTGTTATAGGATTGGATATATGTTGAAAGAGATATTTAGAATTAAGAAAAAGGATTATTGAAATTATTTGGTGAATTTTGGTTATTTTAAAGGAAACATGTTGATACTGCATATGAGTAAAATCGTAATTTTACACGATTATCGGCAAACCTTAGATTCATTTATTAAAGTAAATTTAATGGGCTATGGTGAATGTTGAAATTTTGATTTGGGATTTAAATTATGGATTAGTGGAAGTTTAAGTGAGGGATAACAATTTAAAAATCGAAACTTAAATGAAGGGCATTTTGGTCTTTTCACCAAGGAAACACCTAAGACACATGTGGCACTCACTTAAGTGAATTGAACCATCATTTAGACACAAAAACTCACCTCCTTCGTGGGAATTGAGAGAAAGCGCCATGGGACACTATTAAAGTAAGACCAAAGAACTTCATCACTCAACATTTCCAAGCCTAAACCCCTAACATCAAAGTTGTTCCTCTCCCTCTTGTGAACATTTTTTGTGTTATGAGGTCATCCTAAAAGAGTGTGTGAGGATATCATTTTGTGGAGAGGGTGGCAATTTTGGTGAAGTTCAAAGGCATTGGAGCTTGTATTGCTTGGTTGTACACATGAACTTCATGCTTGGAACAAATGTAACACATTAGTGGTGAGTTTTCCTACTTTGATTTGGCTTCGATGCAAATCAAAAAAGTGAGGTGTTCTTGAATATTAGATGATGTCGGGGTTTTTTAGAGTGACTTGATGACCATGTCCCTTTGATAATTATTGCTTAAATTGGTGTCTTGTTAATGAAAATCAAATAAAACTTTAAGGCCATAGAAATTTGTAACTTAGCAAAATTTTGTTGGATGAACATAGAATTCTTGTGAAACAAGTTATTAAAGAATTGTGTATCTGAATTGGTGGATTGTTTGAATAAAAAATGGTAGAGTTAGAGGAGAGTTTAATACATGAGAATGGATGGAAAAGTCCCTTGGTTCCTGTAACATCTCGAGCGCTGATGAGGGCGAGAAGTGATCATCGGTGCGAAAGGGCACAGACAAGGAGCGGCTCCTAGCAGGCTTCCAGCAGCGTGGGTACATGAACGAATCGAATCAACACCCGAAAGAGAAGGATTCCAGAGACTATGCTGGTATGGGATGGTACTGTTAGGAATAGCTTATAAGAACTAATTAGTACTGCCTATACTAACAAGATGCATTTACTTTTCGGTAACCCGGAACGGAAGAACTCCATAGTTAAGCGTGCTTGACTTGCAATAATTTTGGGATGGGTGACCTCCTGGAAAGATTTCCCGTGAAGTGTGCGAGTGAGGACAAAGCACACTGAAAATTCTCGTGTTAGTGTGTGGGATAGTCATTGATTCTTGAAGCTGCGGCGTTACGGTTCCTTGACATGAATGCCTCGGCCTTGGTGGCCTAAAATTGGGTAGACATTTATGTATTGGAGGTGTGCCATAATGTCTTGTGATGCCACTAGAGGGATGAAATTAATTGAATTGGATTAAAAAACAAAGGATGTAATTTAGGGTTCAATGGCCGAGATTAGGGTCTTGTGTAGCCTTATGTTTTGTGCCTTGATTGTAACTTGTATTACAAGTTAATTTATGATCATTATGTGTATGTTCATGTATATTACCTCTCCTTGATCTTATTGAAAAGGATTGACTCTTTGAGCTTGTTGGGAAGCCTATGGTCTTTAACTATAAGGATTTTGGTAACTTAATTACTTGACTTGTTATATGAAATTGTAGTTGATAACCGTTATAATAATGTGTTATTATGAGTCACCTTGTGACCATTTGAATGACCACATTTTGAAGGCTATTTTGTGGAAAAGTAGAGGTTGTAAGCTTCCTTAAATGAGCAAGGAAGTGGGACGTGGAGGAACCAATACTGAGGTAAACTTCTTATCCTGGGATTAGTTCCCATGTATGCTCCACCATGCTCTTTCAAGGTAGTGGTTGGATTTGTGATCTCTGATAATTCATGTTCGAGTATGTTCATGCATATTGACATGTGTGTTGCATGTTGTGGTATTTATACTTGTATCTCTAGCCAGTAGATAGGTATTGTGGGGACTTTCACTAGATAGATCTCCATGAGGAAGTTCCAGTTTGTCTGATACCTTAGAGTGTAATGCGTTGAGGAACACTCTAGGAAGTCTGGGGAGTTATAATTGGCTTCGGGTCTTATGCATGTTGTTGGCTTCAGGCCATGATATATGTTGTACTTTACATTTATTATCATTGCATGCACATTGAGTGAGTGGTTGAATGGAGTGGCCCTCCAGGACTCGTGGTTTTCTGAGATTGTTAAATCTCACTCCGCATTTTGGGGGTTCACATTTCAGGTACCCAAACCCACTAGGCCCAATTTGACCCCTCAATCAAACGTTGCCATTTCACCCTTCTCTAATTCACACTCTCCTTCCCCAACCTTCACATTACAACAATACCACCAACTTCTATCCCTTATCTCTCCAAACCCTATTTCTCCTTCCATTTCCTCTCAACCACCTTCCCCTAAGGTTGATCTTAAACCCACTGTTGCCAACTTTAGGGGTGAGTTACCTTCCTCTTTGCCTTCATCTTGCTGAGTTCTGGACACTGTGGCCACTCATCACATCTCATGTGCTCCTTTGTCATCGAAACTCCAGTTTCTGCTTCCGAATCAGTCGTGTCTCTTCCCAACGACACAATTGTTTCGGTAGTATCCAAGGGTTCTTCTGTGCTATCCGAATGTCTAACTCTTCATGATGTTTTATTTGTCCCTGTTTTTTCCTTTAATCTTCTTAATATCAGTGCTCTTAAACGCACTACTGACATTGTTGCTCATTTTTTGTCATCTTATTGTTTTCTCTATAAATGCCTCTCGGGCAAAATGATTGGGATTGCTAGCCTTGTCCACAATTTATACATCCTCAACTCCGCGACTCTTCTCTCTACAAATCATGTCCCCTCACCCCTTTGTTTTGTTGTAATTTAAAAAAATGTTGCCCTATGGCACTTTAGATTAGCTTACTTGTCTTTACCAGAGTTATCATCAATAGAAATTGCTTAGATCTTGATTCCATTTTTGATACTTTGGATTGTACTATTTGCCCTTTACCAAATCAAAAACACCTACCATTTCTGTTGAATCCGAAATTATCTCCCCATCCCTTTGATCTCATTTATTGTGACATTTGGTCCATTTACCCCTGTTTTTATTTATGGACACCATTTTTTCCTTACCTTGGTTGACGATTACATGCACTACATATGGATATTTCTTCTTAAACACAAATCTAACTTCTCCAATTTTTCTAATTTTTACAATCTAATCTCCAATTAGTTTCACATATCCATCTAATCTGTCCATTGTGATAATGCCCCTGAATTCAACATCTCTTTCTTTTCTTCTAAGGGCATTTCTCGCTTCCATTCTTGTGTTGACAAACCACAACAAAGCTCCATGGTTGAATGCAAGCACCAGCATATCCTTGATGTTGCACATGTTGTCCATTTTCAATCCCATGTTCCTCTTCCTTATTGGAAGGACTATGTTTTAACTTCTGTTTATCTTATAAATCGTACTCTTTCTCCTGTCCCATCCAATAACACTCACTTCACTCTTTTTTACAAACAGTCCCCTCAATACTCCCTCATTCGTGCATTTGGTTGTCTCTGTTACGCTTCCACTCTTTCTCGCTCTCGACGCAAGTTTTCTCCTAGGGCTTTACCTACTGTCTTCCTTGGTTACCCACCTGGTTACAAAGGCTACAAGCTCTTATACCTCCATTCCAATCATATATTCATCTCTAGGGATGTGGTTTTCTTTGAGTCCGTCCCTTTTGCATCATCCCATATTTCATCCACTCCTCTCAATTCCATTCATATTACAACTCTCCCTACTTAACTCACCAATACTGCTCTTCCTTCTAGACCATCCAGGACTCTTCATCCTCCAAAATACCTTCTCGATTATGACTGTTCCACCACCACAGCCTATCCATTGTCCAATTCCATATCCTATCATCGATATTCTCCCATCCATTTGGCTTTTATCAATCTTTATCAACACATTATGAACCCACAACTTATTCCCACGCCTCCTAATTACTTGAGTGGTGTACTATTACGCAACATGAAATTCTTGCCCTTGAGCATAACAAAACCTGGGACATTGTCTCCCTACTGCCGGGTAAAACCCCAATTGGCTGTAAATGGGTTTACCGTGTCAAACACAATGCTGATGGAAGTCTTGAAAGGTACAAGGCTTGCCTTGTTGCCCAAGGTTTCACCCAAAGAGAAGGCATTGACTATTTCGAGACCTTCTCCCCAGTGGTCAATAAGATCACTATTCTTCGCCTTCTTCTTGCTCTTTTTGCTGTCCATGGCTGGTTTCTTCATCAATTAGACGTCAATAACGCCTTCCTCCATGGTGATCTAAGTAAGGAGGTTTATATGAAGTTGCCTCCGGGTTATCTATGTCAGGGAGAGCCTCTTCCTCCAAATCCTGTCTGCCACTTACACAAATCTCTTTATGGCCTCAAATAGGCCTCTCGTTAATGGTTCCAAAAGATCAGTTCAACCGTGTTGTCCATGCATTTTACCCAGTTCGCAGCTAATCATTCTCTATTTCTGAAATTTAATGGCTCTATTATGCTTGTTGTTCTTGTTTATGCGGATATGTTATAGTTGCCTCAAATGATTCTAATGATATTCAACAGTTTGTTTCTTCTATTGACAGCAGTTTCAGATTGAAGGACAACACGGGTCTCTCCAGCTGTAAGCCTAAATCGACTCCTATGGAACCAAAATTGCAGCTTTCCTAACATATTGGTGACTTGCTACAGGACGATACTCTATATCGGCTTCTCATTGGAAGACTACTATCCTTATCCTTCACTCGACCAGACTTGTCTTTTGCTGTCAATCGCCTCAGCCAGTTTTTATCGACCCCTCGAGTTCCTTATTTGTAGGCTACACATATTATGATGGCTTACCTGAAGCATACTATTGGTCAAGGCATCCTCCACTCCTCTGATTATGCTTTTCAACTTAATGTTTTTTCTAATTCTGATTGGGCTAGTTGCCCTGATACCCGTCGCTCAGTCTCTGAATTTTGTGTTTTTCTTGGTAATTCTCCTATCCTTTGGAAGTTCAAGAAACAATCCACTATCTCTAGATCATCTGCAGAAGCCGAATACAAATCTATGGCCAATGCCACATGTGAAATAATTTGGATTCTCTCTTTACTGCATGATTTTCGTATTCTCACTCTTCCCCTGCACACCTCTTCGATGATAACCAGACTGCTCTCCACATTGCTGCCAACCTTGTATTTCATTAGGGTACAAAGCACATCGAAATCGACTCTCATCTAATCAAGGAGCACATTTCTAAGGGTTCATTGCAAACTTTCCCTATTGATTCCTCTAACCAACTTGCGAACTTATTCACCAAGGCCCTGCATCACACAAAATTCAATTTCTTTCTTTCCGAGATGGGATATATATATATATATTTTTTTTGTAAATACCAAGATAGGAGTTATTAATATCCACATTCCATCTTGAGGGCTATTAAAGATATACATAATTATTTTATAATTTTCAAATAGTTTTTTTTTTTTTTTTTTCTGTTAGTTGTTATTCTCACTTTTATGGTTTACCTTTTCTGTTGTCGCTCCCTTGCGCAGTTCGGGAGAGTTAATAATTTTGTATCTTTCCTATATATATAACAGGAACGTTCACATTACTGTAGAATCAACGATCTACAATTAGATTTCCTTTATTAGTTTGCATCTTCTGCAATTAGCTTTCTATTTGTAGATGTTTACATGGCTAGCGTTAATCACGTGATCCCATACCTTAGCTAAGCTGGCTAAACTCAGAACTCTTACAAATAAAAAATAAACTTATATTATTTAATACACACATAAAATTGCACGTTGAAATAAAAAATATTATATAAAGTTCTTTAATATTCATGCTCCTGCATTTGCACCGAACCACTCAAAATACGCATGGCTCGTTCACAACTATCGTTCATTATATAATATAGACACCATATATCACGAGTAAAAGAAAAAGTAGAAACATTTTTGGCTGTTGACTCCGCCATGGCTGTGTTTGAGGAAAAGCTTCACATCGTAATGTTTCCATGGCTAGCCTTCGGTCACATGATTCCAAACCTTGAGCTAGCAAAGCTCATAGCTCAAAAGGGTCACCAAATCAGCTTCGTATCCACCCCAAGAAACATAGATCGCCTTCCCAAACTGCCACCAAACTTGTCTACTCTCATCAATTACGTGAACCTTCCATTACCCAAAGTGGATAACCTCCCAGACAACGCAGAGGCCACCACCGATGTCCCCTACGACGCCGTAAAATACCTTAAAAAAGCCTACGACTCCCTCCAAGAACCCTTGACTCATTTTCTCGAAACTTCCAAAGCTGATTGGATCTTCTACGACTTTGTTCCTTTCTGGGTGGGTTCTTTGGCTTCTAAACTCGGTATTAGGAGCGCCTTTTATAGTATTTATACTGCTCCGTGTATGGGCTTCTTGGGACCCGTTTCAGTACTCACAGGTGAAGACCCGGTCCGGACAAAACTCGAAGACTTCACTGTTATCCCACCGTGGGTCCCTTTTCCGACTACCGTGGCTTTCCGTTACTTTGAAATCATGAGGATCTCAGATAGTCTCTCTGACAACGACTCGAGCGTCTCGGACACGTATAGATTTGGTGCGAGTATCCAGAACTGCGATTTCGTTGCCATTCGAGGCTGCACCGAGTTCGAACTGGAGTGGTTTCAAGTGTTGGAGAATATTTACCGGAAACCGGTTCTCCCAGTTGGTCAACTTCCCACTACAGGTTTTGACGACGGCGAGGGAGATGACACGTGGACGTGGATGAAGGATTGGTTAGACAAGCAAGCACGTGGCACGGTGGTGTACGTTGCGTTTGGGAGCGAAGCGAAACCGAGTCAAGAGGAAGTCACAGAGATAGCTCTAGGGTTGGAGAAATCGAAGCTACCGTTTTTCTGGGTGTTGAGGGTTCAGCGTGGGCCTTCCGACACGGTGGTGCTGCGGTTGCCGGAAGGGTTCGAGGAGCGAACCAGAGGACGTGGTGTGGTGTGCACCACTTGGGCACCGCAGTTTAAGATATTGAGACACGAGAACGTTGGTGGGTTCTTAACTCATTCTGGTTGGACCTCTGTGGTTGAGGCTGTTCAGAACGAGAAGCCGCTGGTTCTGCTGACGTTTTTGGCGGATCAAGGAATAAACGCGAGGGTGTTGGAGGAGAAGAAGATGGGGTATTCAGTGCCAAGGGACGAGCGAGATGGATCGTTCACGAGTGACTCGGTCGCTGACTCAGTGAGGCTTGTTATGGTTGAAGAAGAGGGAAGGATCTACAGGGAAAAGATTAAAGAGATGAAGGACTTGTTTGTCAATACTGAAAGGCAGGATAGGTATGTTGATAATTTATTGGTTTTTCTCAAAACCCATCGAAACACTGCATGTGTGTGACAGTGTTAGTGTGAGTGCAGTTGATGATTGATTAAGCAAATTGCAAAATAAATAATAATATGTGTTGTCTTTTTTTCGGTAATCATATGTATTGTCTTTTTTTTTTTTTTTTGTGAAAATATGTATTGTCTTTTTACCTGTGCCCTGTTACGACTTTTTCTAAATAAAGGATGTTTTAGCAACAGTAAGTACTAAGAGAAACACGCCTTAATTATTTGAGGATTAATTTTACTGATATAATCCTTCAAAATTTAAATAATTTATTCTCTTTGTTTTCCACATTAAATATAAGAAAAGTATACTCTTATGTTGTAGGAGAATATTTTTCTCACCTACACATACATTGATTTTTGTGTTGCTTATTTTTCTCTTTTACATTTTTTATAAATGGATGGATCCCACACATGATTGTCTCTCTATATAGCATGAAAGAACTTCTCTCCTATAACATGAGATTAATAAAATACTTAAATTTCAAAATCATAAGCAGTAACGTGTGTCAACCAGATCTTAAAAATTATTTTATTAGACCATTTCACGTACATGATAATATAAATAAAGATGAATAGGACAAGTGCAAGAAAAAATATGAGTTTATATCTCATCTTATGTTTATAAAATCAATTTTAAAACAAATTAGCAAATTGACACGCCAAATTCTACACATGTTGCCAAATTTCATCAGCTTTTTGCTTGTATAAACATGATATAGACACTAAAACAGACCTTGTTTCTTATACCACTTGTTGAGGGCTTCTACCCATACGGGTTTTCAACGTTGGAACTTTGCTCTTGTTGGACTTGAAAGTAAACTGGCCTTGAAGGCCGAAAGATGTGAGAGGGAAAAATAAAAAATTTTCCTTGCGGAAACACACATGCATACAAACTCATGCTTTAAGACAGCATGACGTTACCTTGTTTGTGATCCGATCACCAAGAAGATCAGTGTCAGGTTTGAAGGGTTCAAACCCTCTAACATTGATCCACACCACCCACGTCAAGATGCAAGAACTCCTTCTTGAAAGCCACCAAATGACCACCACAGAGAGGCTTGCTATGCGCTCAATAGGTGAAGAAGGAGGCTAGGTTTATGTGTTTAGAAGAGTGAAGTCTTCAACATGAAAACTTCACAAGAGTGGTGCATGAAGTAGAGTAGAATTGGCTAGGTGTTCTTGTGAAAACCCTAAGCAGAATTCTCCCCTTATACAAGAGAGTGTAGGAGAGAATGAGAGGATTTTCCAATTCAAAAATCCATCCAACTTTGCGCACAACAATGAGGAGATAAAAGAGTTGTTGCAATTCAAAATTCCAACAACCTCCGCTTTGAATCCGTATGAGATTAAATCTTTATCTAATTAAGATTCTGACCTAATAGTCATCACATAACCATTCATACTGTGCGCCCCATTCAGTCCCAAAAGGAATCCAGATACGTTAAGTAGTTGCATTCAAATTTGAACCAACTCACTCACTGATTCTCTCAACAAACCAAATCAGAATTAGAGCATATTTGGTTGACAAGATGACATTCATCTCCAACCAAAAGTGGCACACCAAATCTTCTTTGGATGAGATCAAATATCTTCTCTTGATGCAGGGGATTTGTTCCAACAAGATCTCATTTTATCCTTTTGTTATGAAACAACTTTTTATAGCCAATTCAAATTCGAATTCAAACATTTAAATTCAAACGTTCAAACATTTAAATTCAAACGTTCAAACATTTAAATTCAAAATTCAAATTTCAAATTCAAATTTCAAAATCCAAATTCAGAATTTCAAATTTCAAATTTCAAATTCAAATTTCAAATTTCAAAATTCAAATTCCAAATTCAAATTTCGAAATTCAAATTTCCAATTCAAAATTCAAATGTTTGATAATTAATTTAACTAATTAAATTAATTAGTAATGTCTTGGACCATCCAAGCCCATTACATGATCCATGCGCCATCTTCCCTTTAGGTGGGCTTCCAAATAGCTTTTTGGGCTAACAACCATTATTAGGCCTAATACCTTTAAAGCTAGATCATCATGACTATAAGGTGTTAGTGTGTGATCCATTAGGTCCAACATAGCCTCTGACATAAATGGGCTCGGGCCCAACAAGCCCACAACCCATTTAATGACAACACAGAATACTAGCAATGATTTGTTGCCCTAGAGCTAGTTAGATTAATAACTTGATCATTCTATTACACATATTTGGTTGCCGTATGTATTTCCCTTCGTCATGGTTACCTTCCCATTAACCTAGGGTAAGAAAATGTATCAACCCTTGCGGTTTAGGGTAAGCTTTATTCGAAATAGAGAATCATCAATGTACTGACTCTAAAGGCAGATCATCTCATGATCTCTTTTACTATGCATAGATTCCCGAGTCCCTGTAAATGTCATCCCGATTTCTCTGGTTTACAGATAACCTAATCTCTCACAGAGATTTGACGAATTCCTTCAGCTTATCATCCTAGCCGTGTGCTCTTTTAGGACAAGCCCAACAGTATACCTATGAGTCTCCATGTTTCAGGAAGACGAGGTATACAATCAAAGCATGCCTTCTAGAACACAGTCTTGGTAATAACTTCTGTTCTAAGGAAAAACATACCCAAATATAAAGAGACTACTCTAATGACACTATCTGTGAGATTTCCTCATAGAGTCTCTTTGTGGGTCTGTTCAGTGCGAGCTATACTCTTATAGGTCCACCCACGACTTTAGCTAAGACATCTCCATATATGTAGCACATGATGTCTTTACCTTGTATCCATATACAAGTAGATAAGTCGTGATACTCTTACCCGAGATCACTGATCCCCATTCTCAGTGTCTCTAGACTAGGAACATAAAATTAGGAATAAACGTGCCGTATCCTTGAATCCTCGTGATCGTGATCTCATCACAGATACTCAAGAAATACTTGTTCTATTCCAAGGGGTTTATCCAGTTTTTCATAAAATATTAACAATAATATCGAGACATAATATGAAACAGGATAAAGAGTGCTTATTATTTATTTGCGACAATAAAGTTCTACATCTTATGTCCTTATTTAATCAAAAGATTGTCTCTAGGACACCCATATACTAACAAGCTCCCACTTGGCCTAGAGCCAATCAGACCTAAGTCTTATACCCAAAGCCTCATAATGACTATCATGTTTTCTCTGAGAAATAGCCTTCGTCAGAGAATCGGCCAGGTTATCATCTGTGGGAACATAATCCATCTTTACATCATTCCTATCAATGATTTCTCTAATCAGGTGATATCTGCGGAGCACGTGTTTAGATCTTTGATGAGACCTAGGTTCCTTTGACTGCGCAATGGCTCCTGTGTTGTCGCAAAGCAACTGTATGGGCTCATCCATGCTTGGAACCACCCTTAGTTAAGATATGAACTTCTTGATCCACACGGCCTCCTCAGCCGCTTCTGAAGCAGCTATGTATTCAGCTTCTGTCGTTGAATCTGCTCTTTAAGGTGAACACGAACCCTGACTGTGACTTGCAGTCATCTTTGTTACTCTGAAAGCTGGCATCCGTGAACCCTTTCACTGTTAACTCATTAACCCCCACCATATACCAGAAACACATCCTTAGTTCTTCTTAAGTATTTAAGAATGGTTTTGACTGCCGTCCAGTGACCCTCTCTAGGGTCAGACTGGTATCTGCTCGTAATGTTCAAAGCATATGAGACATCTGGTCTCGTACATATCATGGCATACATGATGGATCCAATAGCCGAAGCGTATAGAATTCCACTCATGCGATCCTTCTCGGGCTGTGACTTAGGACACATAGCCTTTGAAAGGTGTACCCCATGACTGACGGGAAGAAAACCCCTTTTTGACCCTTCCATGCTAAACCTATTTAGCATCTTGTCATCATACGTGGATTAAGATAAACCCAGCAGCCTCTTGGATCTATCTCTATAGATCTTTATACCAAGTATAAAGGCCGCTTCTCCCAAATCCTTCATGGTGAACTTTTCTGAAAGCCACTCTTTCGTTATTTTTAATGTGGGGATGTCATTTCCTATTAGCAATATGTCATCTACATAAAGTACCAGGAAGACGACATTACTCCCACTAACCTTCCTGTAAACACAAGGTTCATCCTCGTTCTTGACAAAACTGTTACTCTTAACGAATTCATCAAAACGTATATTCCAACTCTTTGATGCTTGCTTTAGCCCATATATCGACCTTTGTAGTTTGCATACCATATGCTCCTGGTCTTTGATTTCAAAGCCCTCAGGTTGTGCCATGTACACTTCCTCCTTCAAGAACCCATTCAAGAAGACGGTCTTGACATCCATTTGCCAAATTTCATAGTCGTGGTATGCTGCTATTACAAGCATGATCCTAATAGATTTGATCATGGCAACTGGTGAGAAAGTCTCATCATAGTCAACACCTTGTCTTTGTTGATACTCTTTCGCCACCAACCTAGCTTTGTAGGTCTGAACCTTGCCATCTGCATCAGTCTTTCTTTTAAAGACCCATTTGATACCAATAGGGACTATTCCTTGCGGTTTAGGAACCAATGTCCATACCTTGTTTTGATACATCGAATCCATTTCAGATTCCATGGCTTCAAGTCATCTAGAAGAGTCAACATCCTTGACTGCCTCTTCGTAGTTACTTGGTTCATCATCCTCGACAGTTTGTTGATTCTCAATCACAAACCCATACCTCTCAAGTGGATGGATGACCCTCGTAGACCTACGGAATTGTGTGTTTACTTCTCCATTGGAGAACATCGCTTGCGGAGCAGACTCGGGTTCCTCAATCTGTTCATGTGGTTCTTGAACTTCTTCAAGATCAATCTTACTCTCACTGCCTCCTTGAGAGATCAAATCCTTCTCAAGGAACTCAAAATTCTTTGACACAAACACCTTGTGTTCATCCATGGAGTAGAAATAGTATCCCTTAGTTCCTTTGGAATACCTCACAAATAGACATTTAGTACTCTTAGCACTAAGCTTGTCTGATGTCAACGCTTTGACATAAGCTGGCGATCCTCATACCTTGAGGTAACTCAGGTTAGGTCTGTTACCATTCCATATCTCATATGGTGTGGTCTGAACAGATTTAGACGGTACCCTATTTAGAAGGTATGCCGCTGTGTCTAAGGCATATCCCCAAAATGATTTTGGAAGTTGAGTCTCACTCATCATAGACCTAACCATGTATAACAAGGTCCTGTTTCTCCTTTCGGAGACACCGTTTTGGTGTGGTGTGTAAGGAGCAGTAAGCTGTGAGAGAATTCCATTTTCTCTCAGGTAATCCTGAAACTCATGGCTCGAATATTCACCACCACGATCTGATCGTAATGTCTTAATCATCTTGCCACGCTGTTTCTCTACTTCATTCCTAAACTCCTTGAAATTTTCAAAGGCTTCAGATTTATATCTCATTAGGTACACGTACCTAAATCTCGATTTGTCATCAGTAAAGGTAATGAAATAGGAGTATCCTCCTCTAGCCTCAATAGACATCAGGCCACATACATCAGTATGAACGAGTTCTAATAACTCACTAGCCCTATGACTCTCGAGCCCTTTGGGCTTTTGACGAATCATTTTCCCAGCTAGACAAGATTCTTACTGACCATAGGATTCCAAATCCTTGGAATCTAGGTATCCATCTTTATGCATCCTAGACAACCTTGTTTCATTTATGTGCCCTAGTCTACAGTGCCAAAGATAAGATTGATTATCCGTCCTAGGTCGTTTCACATCTACATTGAGCACTTCAGTTCCCATTTCCAGAACATATAATCCATTTACTAAAGAAGTAGTACCATAAACAATATCATTTGAAATGATAGAAAATGTACCATTCCTAATACTGAAAGTATAACCATCTTGTTCTAAACAAGAAATAGAAATAATGTTTCTAGAAATTTTTGGAACATAAAGACAATTATTCAAATGTACCATTCCTAATACAGAAGCATCACCATGCTTCTTGTCCTTCACATTATTCAGGTAGTCTGGACAATTCCTCTTCCAATGGACTTTCTTGCCACAATTGAAGCACTCAGCATCGCCTTTGTCCTTGGATGCCTTCTTACCCTTCTTTTTGCCTTTCTTCTTCTTGGATTTTCCTTTGGGCTTAAAGGAGTCACCTTTAGCAAGCTCCTTACCCTTTCACTTGGCCTTGCTAGACCCACCAATCAGAAGAGCCTGTGTCATATCCTTCTTGGTAGACACTTCAGCAGTTGTTAACATACTTAACAATTCAGGCAAGCTCACTTGCATCCCATGCATATTGTAATTCATGATGAATTGACTGAAGGAAGGTGGAAGTGAGTTGAGGACTAAGTCATTACTTAGCTCGGCATCCATGATGAAGCCTAGATTTCCTAGCTTCTCAATAAGTTTGATCATCTTAAGAACATGAATGCCCACAGACATGCTCTCAGACATCCTACAAGAGAACAATTCTCTAGAGGCCTCATACCTCTCATGCCTGCCTTTAATATCATACAACTCTTTGAGATGCATGATAATAGAGGGAGCCTCCATATGCTCATGCTGCTTTTGCAGTTCAGGCGACATGGATGCCAACATGATGCAGATTGCCATCACATTGTCATCCATGTGCTGTTTGTGGGCCTCGAAATCAAATTCAGTGAACCCTTCTTCCCCATCCCTAAGAGCTATGGGTAATGCAGCATATAGACCGTAAGCAATCTTTTCGGCCCTAAGAACAATTCTTAAGTTCTGATACCAGTCCATAAAGTTTGAACCGGTCATTTTATTCATATCAAGTATTGAGCGCAGTGACAGTGGATTAGTCATACTAAAAACTGAAAAAGATGTAACGATGATTTAATTAATATATGGACATGTAGTTAAAAAACAAATTATTAAAGACTTTAAATAATTTTCCCCTCCCACTATTTTATCTAAGTCAATGACCCTTACCATTTGACTTAAGGTTAATCTACTTTTAGATTTTAACTTAGAGGGATTAAGAGTGCGATTATTTATTTTAACCCCCGTCTGAGACCGCAAGATTAATTTAAATAATGGGTTGATCCTTATCAACAGTATCTCATACCATCTCTTAACATTAGGTTGACAACTCCTTGTCACTTAGTGGTGCATCTCATGCAACCAACCTAGCACCATTACCCTAAGCACATAAGCCCGGCTGAGACTGCAACTTATGCCTTAGTTAAGCATTAACCAGCACCCTAAGTGTCTTACACTTCTAACACTACTCTAGCTCAACGAAACAGTGGGTCCCAACTGAGTTGTGGAGCATCACTATGTAGAGGAGGTTTGAGTAGTATTGGTGGTGTGAGGTAATCATACGCTTAATAATTTATTCCTTTTAAGGGTTCCTTTTATTTAGGGTTTATTAAGTCTCATCAAACGCGTATGTATGTTATCATGCTAGTTGTAACCTATGTCAAACATCTATCGGTTTAAACTAGTCGCAATTTGACATACATAATAAGGCATACAAACGCGGTTTGTCCAATTCATGCATACTAGACGTCTTAAGTCATATAAACATACATTCGCGATACACTGTCTCATGCATACTATTCGTACTAAGCATACAAGCAAATAAAACATTTTATTTGAGACAGTCATGTGCTCGCGCATTTGTCCATCTTGCTTCTCAAGCCACGGATGCTTGTCGTCTAAACGCCATTAGCCTAATTCTCTAATTACAAATAATTAAAGAAACTCCAAAACATCTTTGGAGGGACAAATAAAAAATTATAAAATTTAAAATTCAAATTACAACTCTAATTACAAATTGAGCAAAATTACACATTAATTTAAATTTGAATTTCAAATTTCGGGCACCATGTTAAAGTAAACTGGCCTTGAAGGCCGAAGCATGTGAGAGGGAAAAATAAAAATTTTTCCTTGGGAAAACACACATGCATTCAAATCTCATGCTTTAAGACAGCATGATGTTACCTTGTTTATGATCCGATCACCAGGGAGATCAGTGTCAGGTTTGAAGGGTTCAAACCCTCTCACGTTGATCCACACCACCCACGTCAAGATGAAAGAACTCTTTCTTGCAAGCCACCAAATGACCACCACAGAGAGGCTTGCTATGCGCTCAATAGGTGAAGAAGGAGGCTAGGTTTTGTGTTTAGAAGAGTGAAGTCTTCAGCATGAAAACTTTACAAGAGTGTTGCAAGGAGTGAGTAGAATTGGCTAGGTGTTCATCTGAAAACCCTAAGTAGAATTCTCCCCTTGTGCGGATAAGAGTGTGAGGGAGAGAATGAGTGAATTTTTCCAATTTAAAAAATCCAAGTTTGCGCACACTTAGAGGAAATAAAGGGGCTGTTGTAATTCAAAATTCCCAACAACCTCCCCTTTGAATCCTTATGAGATTATGTCCTTATATAACTAAAATTCTGACCTAATGGTCATCAAATGACCACTCATACTGTGCGCCTCATTCAGTCCCAAAAAGAGTCCAGATACGTTGAGTAGTTGCATTCAAATTTGAACCAACTCACTCACTGATTCTCTCAACCAACCAAATCTGAATTAGAGCACATTTGGTTGAAGAGATGACACTCATCTCCAACCAAAGTGGCTCACCAAATCTTCTTTGGATAAGATCAAATATCTTCTCTTGATGCAGGGAATTTGTTCCAACAAGATCTCATCTTATCCTTTTGTAATGAAATAACTTTTCATAGCCAATTCAAATTCGAATTCAAACACTTGAATTCAAATGTTCAAACATTCAAATTCAAAATTCAAATTCAAAATTCAAAATTTCAAAATTCAAAATTCAAATTTTCAATTTCAAATTCAAATTTCAAAATTCAAATTCCAAATTCAAATTTCAAAATTCAAATTCCAAATTCAAAATTCAAATTTCAAATTTCAAATTCAAAATTCAAAATTTAAATGTTTGATAATTAATTTAACTAATTAAATTAATTAGTAATGTCTTGGATAATCCAAGCCCATTACATGATCCATGCGCCCTCTTCCCTTTAGGTGGGCTTCCAAACAGCTTCTGGGCTAACAACCATTATTAGACCCAATACCTTTAAAGCTAGATCATCATGACTATAAGGTGTTATTGTGTGACCCATTAGGTCGAACATAACCTCTGACATAAATGGGCTCGGGCCCAACAAGCCCACAACCCATTTAATGACAACTCAGAGCAGTAGCAATGCTTTGTTGCCCCAAAGCTAGTTAGATTAGTGACTTGATCATCCTATTACACATATTTGGTTGCCGTATGTATTTCCCTTCGACTCTGTTATCTTCCCATTAACCTAGTGTAAGGAAATGTATCAACCCTTGCGGTTTAGGGTAAGCTTTATTCGAAATAGGGAATCTTCAATTTACTGACTCTAAAGGCAGATCATCTCATGATCTCTTTTACTATGCATAGATTCCCGAGTCCCTATAAATGTCATCCCGATTTATCCGATTTACAGATAACCTAATCTCTCATAGAGATTTGATGAATTCCTTCATCTTATCACCCTAGCCCTGTGCTCTTTCAGGACAAGCCCAACAGTATACCTATGAGTCTCTATGTTTCAGGCATACGA